>JAMKQA010008593.1:0-18094 GCA_024699735.1 Posidonia australis | reverse complement strand
AAATAATTTTTAAGGAAGAAAACCAAGTTTTGTAATGATAAGTAGCAGGTTTTCTTTTGGTTTTATCGTGCTTGTTTGTAGTTGGGTGTTTTGGGGGCACGTACTGGGTGACGTAGATGTCACTCACGCGTGCTGTGTGTTTTCAGGTGCAGACCGTGTGCAGCCAGTTTCCGATGCAGGAATTGGAGTTTCTAGCCGCGCATCGAGATCGTAGAGGTGAGCCTTAGTTACAGTCCTTTTGTTCTGTAATTTGCGTAATTAGGCTTGTGATACTGTGTTTTGGTAACGTGCCCGGGTTCGGGGAGTTACACAAATTCTTTTTGCATAACCATAGAAAAATCTTTGCATAGATTTTCATTTGTCGATCCAAAAATGATATCATCCACATATACTTGGATAATTAGAATCTCATTTTTTAACCTTTTTATGAACAAGGTAGAGTTAATAGCACCAATCGAAAACTTTTGATCAAGCAAAAATTTCTTTAATCTTTCATACCAAGTCCTAGGTGCTTGCTTGAGTCCATAAAGTGCTTTGTTTAATTTGTAAACATGATTCGGATTGAGTTCATCTTCAAATCCAGGAGGTTGTTTGACATACACTTCTTCTTCAATAAATCTATTTAGAAATGCACTTTTCACATTCATTTGAAATAATTTAAACCCTAGGTGACTAACATATGCTAACAACATCCTAATAGACTCTAATCCAGCTACAGGAGCGTAGGTTTCGTCAAAATCACTGCCTTCCTCCTGATTATAACCTTGAGCTACTAGCCTAGCCTTATTTCTTACTACTTTTCCAGATTCATTTAATTTATTTCTAAAAATCCATTTTGTTCCAATAACTTGTTTATTCTCAGGTTTTGAAACCAACTCCCAAACATTGTTTCTTTCAAATTAATTTAACTCCTCATGCATAACATTTACCCAATAGTTATCATCCCAAGCTTCAGTTACATTTTTGGATTCAATGGATGATACAAAAGTATAAGTTGCACAACCATGATCGAGACTGGATCGTGTTTGGAATCCTTTGGACACTTCACCTATGATGAGTTCCTTGGGATGTCCATACACGTATTGCCAATCTTTATGACTGGGTTGCTCATCATTAAGTTTTAATTCCTTAGTTTAGTTTTCTAATGTGTTTACATTTACCTCTTAATGATCATCAATTTCTATTTTATTGCCTTAGTTTCAGTATTTTCTTCAAAATTTACATACATTGATTCTTCCATTATTAATGTTCTTTTATTATAAATTCTATAAGCCTTGCTCCTAGAGGAATATTCTCTCATCAGCTTTGGAATCAAACTTATCTAAATTGTCCTTAGGTAGCGTTTGGTACGTTGGAATGGAGACTGGAATAGACTGTAATGGAATGAGAGAATTCCATTTCAATGTTTGGTACAAAAAAAATCTTTGGAATAGGCATGGGAATGAAATTCCCATGATCATTCCTTCCCGAGAGGTAAGGAATTTGATTCCCATTCCATTTGGAATCATCCTAAAAACGTCGTGTATCCTCCTTTACGGTTGTTCCTCCTTCTCCGCAGCTATCCCTCCTCCTCCGTAGCGTGTTCCCGACGTCTGTCACCCTTAGTCATGGAATGTGGGTCGAGTTGGGCCGACCTAGCCCAAAAAAGTAAGGGCCCGCCTAGGCTTGGAGCATGACGGGCTAGCCCGCAGGCTGGTCCGAGCCGAGCCAGGTCGAGCCTCTTTTAATAGACCATGGGCCCGACACGGCCCACGGCCTGTCGATGGGCCAGGCTGGGCCGGTCCAGTCCATTGGGTCAAATTTTAAAATTAAAATTTGTTATGAATAAAAAAATATTTTTTAATATATTGAAAAAAAAAATCATAAAAAATAAAAAAAATACAAAAGATGTTTTACATCATTGCATGGTAACATTCTTGAGGAACTTTACGAATACTTTTTTTTTATTTCGAACCCAAGGGCCCCAACCCTTCTTTTTTTTAAAAATTTCTGGGCCAGGCCGGTCCGGTTCGACCTGGACTAATCTTCATTTACGGGCCAAAATGGACCTATTCTACGGGCCTACGGGAGCCTAGCACATGGGCTCGACACAGCCCACAGTGCACCTAGCCTGGCCCGATCCAGTGCTGGGCTAGACTTGGGCTAGACGGGCCGAGGCTGTGGTGGGCCTTGGCTGGGCTGGACCGGCCGATTTCCATGTCTAATCACTCTCCTCCTCCTTGGAGGCCCTCCCTCTTCCTCTACGACCTTCTCTCTTCTACAACTATCTCTTTTCTGTATTTTTTTGCTTTTTCGTCTTCTTTTCCTTCTTTTTTTTACAAAGAATATTGATATTTTTTATTGTCTTCTTTTCCTACAAATTTTTTTTCTTCTACCAAGAATATTTTGTTAATGCTAATTTAGAAAGGATTATCTATGTTAATGTTAATTTAGAAAAGATTATCTATATTAAAACTTTTATGTATATGTGTATATTGTATTGTGTATGGAAAAAAATTATTAATTTTTTTCCCAAATTGACAGGATATTTTTGTTAATATGTAGTTGTTAATCTTACAAATTTTATATTTCCATTTCGATTCTGTTCTTATGTATCAAATATTAGAAAGGAATTGTTTGTCAATTTCATTATATACCAAACACAGGAATGGAATAAATCTATTCAATTCCATTCCATTCCAAATTCCATTTCAGAGTTCATTCCATTCCTATCTATTTTCATTCCAATGTACCAAACACGGCATTAGTGTTTAAGATAAAGCATTTGCATCCAAAAAATTTAAAGTAAGAAATTCTAGGGGTTTTGCAAAACCAAAGTTCAAATGGGATTTTATTCAAAATCGGTCGAATTAAAACTTGGTTTAAAATATAACAATCAGTATTCTCGACTTCGGCCCAAAAGTGTTTTGGCAAATTGCTTTCACAAAGCATGGTCCTAGCCATTTCTTGAAGGGTTCTATTTTTTTCTTTTTACAACTCCATTTTGTTAAGGGGTTCTTGTAGAAGAAAAGCAATGTTCAAAACCATTCATTTCACAAAAACCTTCAAAATCGTCGTTTTCAAATTCCCCTCCAAGATCACTTCTTATTTTAATGATTTTTAACCCTTTTTTGTTTTGAACCCTCTTGCAAAACTTTTGAAATTCAATGAAAACATCATTTTTGTTTACTAAGAAGATAACCCAAGTAAAGCGTGAAAAATCATCGATAATAACAAAAACATATCTTTTACCCCCTAGACTTAGTGTTCTACTAGGTCCAAACAAATCCATATGAATTAATTCTAGCGGTTTGGAAGTAGAAACTATATCTTTAATTTTGAAAGATGATTTGATTTGTTTTCCAAACTGACATGCATCACATAGTTTATCATTTTTGAAATCAATTTTTGGCAGCTCTATCACAAGTTCACTTTTGGATAATTTTGAAAGTTGTCCTATATTGGCATGGCCAAGTCTTCTATGCCATAACCAATGTTCGTCATTTGAAGATGCAAGGCAAGATAGTGTCTTATCAAGTTTGTGTGAGATTTTTATTTTATAAATATTATTTTTCCTTTTTCCAACAAATATGATTTCGTTAGTTTTAGTATCTATTATTGTACATTCACGTTCATCAAACATTATTTTATACCCTATATCACACAATTGACTTATACTAATCAGATTATGTTTAAGACCATCTACAAGTAGAACATTTTCAATAGAGGGATTACAAGAGTTACCTACATTTTCTATCTCCACTATCTTTTCTTTTGCATTATCACCAAATGTGTCGACTCCGTCTTATTTGGTGCTCATTGTACATAAGAGTTTATGATCTCCTGTCATATGGCGAGAGCATCCACTGTCTAAGACCACTTGGAGTTCATGATTTTCCTGCATCATAGGATGCCAGCAAGGTCTTAAGTACCCACATCATTTTTGGTTTCCTTTTTATACCATTTATTTTAGTTTGATTGTTGTCAACTCATTTTGACTGCATTCTTACAACAAAGATGTATTTTTCGTTTGAAGTTGCTCTTATAAAACCATTTTCATAAGGAATGTTATTAAATTTTGAATATCCAATTCCATATTTGTTCAATGAATGTCTTTGACTTGAGAGGAGTTTATCTAGGTTTTCTTTTCCTTTTGTGAATTTGGTTACAGTGTTAAGTAAGTCATTGCTATTGATTTTTAATGTTGTAATATCTTTTTCTAGATTTTTTATGTTATATTTCATATGGTTGATTTCTTGCTTTAGTTCAATATTTTTCTGGTTGAGTTCATCATTTTCATCAAGCAAAATTTTACCTTCGTTAATGAGTTTCTCATTTTTATTTGTAAGTTTTTCTATGTCTTGGTTTTGACTTTTGTTTATGGCTTTAGACTCTTGTATTTTTCATATAATTCGTTAAAAGCCTCTAGGAGTTCCTCCATGTTGATGTCTTCCATGTTAAGGGAAGAGCTAATCTCACTAGCCTGTGCCATGAAGCACATGTTTTTCACTTTCAGTGGCAGAGTCTTCATCAGAAGATGAGTCACTCTCATCCCATGTGGCTTGGAGGGCTTTCTTCTTGATGAGTTTTTTATTCTTTTTATTAATTTTCATCCTAAAAAGTGGACATTCTCTTTTGAGATGTCCTAGTTTATTGCATATAAAGTATAGGAGTGAATCATCTTTTTCTTTGCTTTTATCTTAACATTTATTTAATTTCTTCTGAAATCTTCCTCTCTTAATGAATTTCTTAAATTTTCTAGTTAACAGGGCAATGTATTCATCTTCATCTTCGGATTCTTCTGAATCTGAAATGACTTTTAGTGCTATATTCTTCTTTTTAGAGTTTTCAATTCCTTCCTTTTCTTTTTTCTTTTCCTTTAGTTGGTCCTCATATGAAGTCAGGTTTCCTATTAGGTCTTATAGGGAATAAGTAGATAAGTTCTTAGCTTCTTCTATGGCAGTGGTCTTCTTTTCCCATTCGGGGGTAAGAGACCCAAGGATTTTCCTCACTAATTCACTTCGAGAATAATCCTTGCTAAAGGATTGTAAGTTATTAGTTATTTCATTAAATCTGGTGAACATTTCACTTATAGGTTCATTATCTTTCATTTTAAATAATTTAAATTTGTGAACATGCATGTTTCTTTTTGTTTCCTTAACTTGGTTAGTTCCTTTATGTGTAACTTCTAAAATATGCCATGCTCCATGGGAACTCTTGTAATTTGAGATCCTATTGAATTGGTCCTTACTAACAGCACAAAATAAAATGTTTAATCCTTTAGCATCTAATTGTGCTAGAAGATTTTCTTGATTCAAAGTATAGTCATTTACTACTACATCCCATAATTCAAAGTTTATTGATTTCAGATATATGATCATCCTACATTTCCAATAATCATAATTTATTCCATCAAAAAATGGTGGTCTACTAATGCTGCCCCTCTACAATATTATTGTTAAATGATGAAAAAGCCATATATTCTAGTAGATAATTAATCTATCTCTAGAAAACCTTGCTTTGATACCAATTATCGGATCGAGTGGCTTCTCTAGATAGGATGAATAGAGAATTTTAATTTTTACTATCCCAATTTTAGGTACAAGTCAATCAAAATAAAGTATGTTATTAAAGTAAACAAGAAACTAAAGCACAATCATATAAATTTGAGGTTAAGACTACTTCATGCACATGAAGGAGATGAGAGACATTGAATACACAGGCAATTTATAGTGGTTCGTTCAAAAACCCTGGCTTAGTTCACTCCTTAAGACCCTCTTGAGATTTTTCCCTTATACTAGAGTGATAAAACACTTACTTGCGTTGGCTATCTCACCAACCCAATCCTTGGTCCTTCCACTTCTCGTTCCCCAAGAAGCTAGAGCCTCCTTTTGTAGCTTTTCAACAAATTGTCTTCCCTTTCACAGAGTGCTTTCACATAAGGTTACAATATCGGCTTGTGAAGAGAATGTAGGACAGAGTTTGAGCACAGTAATCGAGAGATACAAGTATAAAAGTGATGTGTGTGCTATCAAGGCTTGTAGAGGTCCTATTTATAGTCAAAGGACCATCAAAAGATGTGTCTAACGACTAGAAAACGGTCATAAACGGCTAGTCTATTGGCATGTCATTTTGACCTCCGGAATGCCATTTATGTCTTCAAACAGCAACTCTCGGGCAATTCGGTATGTCGGAATTCTTTCGGTATGCCGAATTCTCCTGATACGGTATACCGTTTTAGTACGGTATGTCGTTTTATTTTTAGCTTTATCTTCACCATCTTTTTCGGAATTCCGTTGCTTGTGCCAATTTTTCTTGCTTCGGTATGCCATTTTGCTCGGGTATACCGTTTTTGATTCTTCATCTTTGATTCGGAGTTCAGTTTTGTATACCTATTTCTCCTGTTTCGATATACCGATTTTCCTCCGGTATGCCGAATTTGATACATCAGCTTTGATACAACCAAATTGCTAAGTACATCCTTATATATTTATTTACAACATTTTTCATAAGATTTACATGACTCAAATAATTACAATTCTTCAACCTTATTTTTCTTTCATGAAAATATACAAATAATTCATTAGTCCAAATTTAATCATCAAAACAAGGTATATTTTTAACACTTACCACCGACGAACACCCTTCTCCTCCTCTCTCTCTCTCTCTCTCTCTCTCTCTCTCGCCCTCTGGTTTTTCCTTCGCACTTACTCTCCTTCTCCCTTCTAGTCTGCTGCCCAATGCCATTCCTCTTCTCTCCTTTATTGCCCTTGCCTTGTTGTCGTCATTTGCTGCCTACAGCCCCAAAGATCCCTGCGTATCGACGACATGGTATGGCGCAAGGCTGTGAGAGTCATGCAATGACACAATGAAGGGCGATGGGTACTGTGCGATACTGTGCTGAGTTGACTCAATTCCCGTTCTGGTCCTACACACACACGTGGTTACAAAACGCCAAGGAACCACACATTAAGGAAATATTTTTGAAATCAATACCAACAAATAGAAGAGAGTTTAACACAAATCCACATCATTAAACTAAGTATCCAGATTACAAGAACATAAATACATTTATTCTGGATAATCTGGACATAGGTGTTACAAGAACATAATGACACTATAATATAATAGGAAAATAGCACATAGGTAACAACAAAATGACAATAATTACACGAAAATAGAATAAATATAAGAGTAATTTCTTCAACAATACTCTCAACTATATTTAATTTTTGACTTTAGTATCCTCAACTATAAAATCATTCATTCTGATATGCTTAACAATTATCGTTAGTTACTGTGTATCTCTGTTAGAAAACATTCTTTGTCAAAAAATAAAAAGACAATAATGTCCCTTAACTATGTAGAAATATAACCCTTCTCCCTCTCCCTCTCCCTCTCCCTCTCCTTAGTCTCCATTAGATCACTACTGCCATTGTCCTTGTTGGAGATCCCATTGCTACCGTCAATGAATTGGAGTAGGTCCTCATCGAGAGGAGCGCAACCTTGAGGGGAATGAGGACTTTGTTGTTGTCCTCCCTCGTATTAACCCAGTCCCATATCTGTACAATGAAATTACTCATAGATAAACAATATCGCCAAGCACTACCGCAACGTTGTTCTCGCTCCCCCACCATCGCATCTCTTGCGAAGCACCCTCAGCCTTGACTCTATCGATAAAACCATCGCCAGAAGACAAATGGGAAAACACAAGAAAAAAAAATCTCAAAATCCAAATAAAAAGAGAATGAACATAAGAAGGGCATAACAGTCATTCCATATCATATTATAACAACGTTATTACAACTATTTTAAAATGGAAAGAATTAAAAGTTGAAGATATCAAAATGTATGGTTTTATAGTCGAGGATATTGAAGTAAAAAGATAAGTATAATTGTGAATACTATTAAGAAAATTACTCTAAATATAATAACATTTGTAATGTATGAAGAATAATAACAAAATTAACAATATTGTATTTTTTATATACGACAATTATCGTGCATTACTGTTGAAATTACTTGTGTGAAAACCATGGATGCTGCAACAAGTGATGTGTGGATCCATAATTTCATTTTTCTACGGAAAGCCTAATGTGCATTGCCAAGTAAGTGAGGTCCTTATTTCATTTTCCTTTAGGTACAATGCTCTTTACTCTCATGCTGCATTTGGTAAAAATCTTGGGAAATTAGCTAGAATTGATATTTTAACACATAATTTGAGGAAGTTCATAATTTTGATTTTTCTAGTATTGCAGTACATTTAGAAAAATATTGTTTGATAGGTTATTAGGAAATTCAAATTTTAAGTTTATTTATTTTAATATAAAGTAGATGATGATAATTTTATAACATTGTTATATTTTTTATAAATGTAAAACCTCTAATTTAGAAATAGATTGCATCTCATACTCAAGTGAGTTTCCACAATCGAACATGAGTTTGATTATTTATTTAATAAAAAATACACGTGAATAGAAGTTGTGGATTTTATAGAATTATGTGTAAAATCTATCCCATCAAATTTAGTTACTTACAATTATAGGTCACGTCAATCATTAGATTAATGATGAACCAAAATGCCGGTAGTCTTTTAACTCTCTCTCTCTCTCTCTCTCACATACATGATTCTTTTTATTTAAGTCAGTAGAAACTTAGGATCTGGTAAAAATTTGAAAGTCCAACATTAGCCTAATTTTTGAGTTCATTTATTTTAATCCAAAGTATATGCCACGATTCTGTAACATGTTATTGTATTTATTTTAAATGTAGAAGAAATCAATTTTAAAAAAAGTTTTTTTTATCACAGATTCAAGTGGATTATTCCATTAACTAAAAACAAATATGAATTGAGGTATTATAGACTTTACAGAATTTTATGCAGATTATGTTACGTCAAGTATATTTACTTACGATTGTAGGTCACATAAGATTCGTGTGGAATTAAAATTTCCTGATCTTTACCGACCACACCCTTATGATATATGGATGGATTTTTTATATTCCCATTGGAGCTGAGCTGCTACTCGATCAATATAATATAGTCTTAAAACAAAAAAAAAAACAAAAAAAAAAAAAGGGAAAAAGGAGGGATGCATGTGATGTGATGATATGTTGTTCTTTCCTTCTCAACAAAAACAAATAAAGGGCATTGAACTTTGTTTTCCACTTAGTGGGTCCTAGTGGTCTCTTGACCTCACCTGCCGCCATCTCCACCACCCCCCCCACCGAATCCAGCTATCTCCAACCTGCGCAAGGGATTGTGAAGACGACAAAGTTCACAAGAAGATGACAGAATTACCAAATTCCCACTCACATCAACAAGTACCCAGTTCACACTGACAAATAGTTAATGCCAAGGAACGACAACAGCATCAGACGATTACAATAAAGGTTTAAACATAAGTTCGAATCTTAATTGGGTTCATTTTCCAATTGCATCTGATTTTTGTTTTTTTGGTTGAGAGATTCGAAGTGTGAGTTTCACTTTTCTTAATCAATCGTAAGAGTTAATTAAATCTGAGTAGATTTCGATTCCGAATCAGCAATGACACAACCTACCTCCAAGAACCTCAGGCATCGATTCCGAATTCCAGGGAAAGTGGAGGACCTGTACTGCAACAGCAAGAAAACAAAGCAAGCAACTAGCGGTGGTGCTTCAGTAGTCAAAAAATTAGAAAGGAAGGCATGACGTGTACCATTCCGTTCATCATTATCACATCAGAGATCTATTATGTCAGCCGAAGTCTTCCATCCCAAACCAAAGCAAACGCCACCTTTATTATTATCATCGGCATCAGTCCATCACCACCCCACACAAGCAACAACAAAAAAAAAAAAAAAACCAGAGTCCACCACCATTATTTCCCTTCCACACCACTTTCCCTGCTGAAGGCGGAGAAGGAGAGGCAGGAGAGCAAGATGAGTATGTATGGACGTGATCCATGGGGAGGGCCGTTGGAGATATCCAATGCAGACTCGGCCACGGACGACGAGAGGAGCAGGAACCTGCACGACTTGGACAGGGCGGCGCTGTCGACCACTTCGCGCCAGCTCGACGAGACCCAGCAGAGCTGGCTGCTGGCAGGGCCGGGAGACCAGGGGAAGAAGAAGAAGAAGTATGTGGACCTTGGGTGCGTCATTGTAAGCAGGAAGCTGTTTCTTTGGACTGTTGGGGTCGTTGTTGCCTGCGGTGTTCTTGCCGGGTTCGTGGCATTGATTGTCAAGACCGTACCGAGGAGACATCACCCGAAGCCACCGCCGGATAACTACACGGTGGCGCTGCACAAGGCTCTCATGTTCTTCAATGCTCAGAGATGTGATTTTCTCTTAGCCTCTTTTTTTTTTTTTCCTTTTTTACTGCATGCAGGTTGGAAATTTGTTTTCCACCTTTGGAACTGAAAATCTAAATGGGTTTTGTTTTTTGTGCTGATCCCTCTCTTTTTTTTTCCTTTTTTTTTTACAGATCTGCATTCGTTGGTGGTTTATTAGATTTTTGTGGTCTGGGTTTTGTTCATATTTTTGCTTTCTACAGGGAAAAAAAAATGCTGCTGTTCTTCTTTGGTTCCCTCTTTTCCAGTCTCACCCTTCTGTAACACAAAGGCCCATACCATATGGGTTTTGGTCTATTTGTTGGACCCAATTTTATTTCTCTGCTGGATCTAATTTTTCACTCTTGTTTTGTGATTTTATGCTATTTTTGTCTGCTGGGTAGTTTCTGTTTAATATGGAGAGATTCTAGCTCTTTGGGTTTTTACCTACCTTGATCTGTTTAGAATTGACGTAAAAATTGTTTTTTTATTTACCTGGGTTTTCAGCTGGACGACTGCCAAAGCATAACAATGTTTCATGGAGAGGGAACTCTGGGATGAGGGATGGGATTTCAGACCCTTCTTCTCAGGAGAACCTTGTGGGAGGGTACTACGACGCAGGCGATGCGATCAAGTTCCATTTCCCTGCCTCTTTTGCCATGACCATGTTGAGTTGGAGTGTGATAGAGTACCGAGCCAAGTATGAAGCTGTCGGTGAATTGGATCATGTGAAGGGGCTCATTAAATGGGGAACTGATTACTTCCTCAAGACCTTTAATTCCTCTGCTGATACCATCAACAAGGTTGCTGCGCAGGTAAAGTGGTACTATTGAAAGCTTCTATGGAATGTGTTTACCTTCTGTTTTTTCAAAGTCAGTCACATTACTTATTGCCTTTTCCTTTTGCAATGCTTTATGCTATTCAGGTTGGAACAGGTGATACTGCAGATAAACAACCAAATGACCACTACTGCTGGATGAGGCCAGAAAACATGGACTACCCACGGCCTGTGCAAGAATGCAGTGGTTGTTCAGATCTTGCTGCTGAAATGGCTGCTGCTTTAGCTTCTGCATCCATCGTCTTCAAGGACAGCAAGGCCTACACGAAGAAGCTTCTCCATGGTGCCGAAACGCTTTGGAAATTTGCAAGGGATCAGCGAGGCAGATATAGTCAAGGGGCAGATGCTGCAAATTTCTACAATTCCACCGGCTATTGGGATGAATTTGTGTGGGGTGGAGCTTGGATGTATTATGCGACAGGCAATTCGTCATATCTTCGTTTGGCAACCCATCCTGTAATGGCTAGGCATGCAGGTGCTTTCTGGGGTGGTCCATATTATGGAGTCTTAAGCTGGGATAACAAGCTAGCTGGGGCTCAGGTATATGATTTGGAGTTTTTCAGTTTCCTCACTTTGACACTGAAATATCAATAATTGAGAAGAACATCTTGTAAGTTGTAATACACTTAAAATATATTTTCCAAGATTCTACCAATTTTGATCAGGTCCGTTCTGATAATGACAAAAGCCTAGCTGCATCATGATTGCTTCCACAGGTCTTCCTTTCATCTCTTGAAATTCTTCTTGACCACACAAGAATAGAATTACATCATCTCCCTGTGTATTTGAGCTCCCCTGTTATTTTCACAAATTCTTCCAACTTATCATCATTTATGAACTTTGTAATTTCTTTTATGTTTTTTGTTTTTCCAATATTATGGACGTGACATTTCTTCATTTCTTCTTGGTTTTTGTAACATTTGGATTGGTTTTTATTTTCACAAATTTTTCCAACTAATCATGATTATGAACTTCATAATTTCTTAAATAATTTCTGTTCTTCCAATATTTGGATGTGACATTTCTTCTTAGTTTTTATTACATTTGAATTGGTTCTTGCAAAATAAGAGTCTACCATGATTAATAAGGAAGAGGAACTTAACAATTTGCTAATATTTAGTGCCATGAGTTACATAAATTCTCTGTGCTTTCAGGTTCTTCTGAGCAGACTGCGATTATTTTTGAGTCCAGGATTCCCTTATGAGGAAATTTTAAGTGCATATCACAACCAAACCAACATAATTATGTGTTCATATCTACCTATTTTCAACTCCTTCAATAGAACCAAAGGTTTGTGATTTATGCAACTGAAGCAAATTGATCTTTTTCTCAAAGTAAGCGTCATTAATCATCTAATTTGTTGCAGGTGGTCTGATACAACTGAATCATGGAAATCCTCAGCCCCTTCAGTATGTGGTTAATGCAGCTTTTCTTGCTTCAGTATATAGTGATTATCTTGATGCCGCGGACACACCAGGATGGTATTGTGGTCCTAACTTCTATTCAACAGATGTTCTTCGTGATTTTGCTAGGACCCAGGTATGTTGATTTTTAGTTCATGACTGTACTACTAAATTTCCTGAGACAGGGATTGCTGTAAGCCATTCAAAGCTAGTCCTAATATCTCTGTGTTGCCAGCTTGATTACATCCTGGGTAAGAATCCTAAGAAGTTGAGCTATGTTGTCGGCTTCGGCAACCGTTATCCAAAACGTGTTCATCATCGTGGTGCTTCAATCCCTAAAAATGGAGTAAAATACAGCTGCAAGGGTGGTTGGAAGTGGAGAAATACCAAGAAGCCAAATCCTAACACAATTGTTGGGGCCATGGTTGCTGGTCCTGATAGGCATGATGGATTCCGAGACGTGCGCACCAATTATAACTACACGGAGCCGAACCTTGTTGGCAATGCTGGTCTGGTTGCCGCTTTGGTGGCTTTGTCTGGTGAAGAGAGCGGGATTGACAAGAATACCATATTCTCTGCTGTGCCACCGATGTTTCCAACTCCACCTCCACCTCCAGCACCATGGAAACCTTGAAATAAGATGCGGTGTTGAGTCGTCTGCTTGACTTGATAATTTCTTGATATATAGCAAATATTGAATGGCTTTCAGGTGCAATAACAAGCCCCTAACAATCAGAAACCATGTGGAGATAGCTGAACCAACTTGAAGCTCTGCTGGCAGCCATTGTTTGTGTTGAAGTTGGCATCATTGTCTTGTAATCTATTTCGTCCACGTGGACACTGTATTCTGTATAAAGAAAACGTGAGGTCGTCGAATAATCAAGTTTTGCTTTCTTGCTTTTGTGGAGGAAGTTTGATAAATTATAGATCATTCTCTTGGATTCTACTTCGTTTACGGTCTGTTGAATCTTTAACTCATTTTTCATCAATTTAGTGGTGGTAACTGTTGCATGAGTGCATGATTACTTCTTAATTCGTCTGAGGTAATATTTGGAAATATTTTTTTAGATTAGTTTATTATGTTAAGTGTTTATTGTCTAATAAATATTTCTAAATGAGTTAGTTTATTAAATTTTTTCAAAAAAATTGGTTATAACTTTTTAGTTGATTAATTTTAAGTTATTGGGATAGTTTTTTAAAAATTAATGGGTATTTACTTTTTTTTAAAAGTTATAAATATTAATTATAATTTATAATTATAAATTTATTGTCATTACAACATAAACATAAAAACAATAATAGTGAATTGTAGTGGCGATTAACATTGATGGTGCACGAAGACATAACGATGGTTGGTGGTGTTAGGATGGACAACGGTGTTAGGACGGACAACACCACCATGACGGGTGATGCAGACAAAAAAGAACAATGATGATAGCAAATGAAAGTGGCGAATGACAATAACGACAAACAACGATGACAACAAAAGTAAGTATAATCTTTTGATTAACTCATAAATATTAATTGAATATATAAATCAAATAATTTTTTCTTTATTTTTATAAAAATTATAAATAATATAACTTAACAAAAAATCAACTTTTCTCAATAAATTATGTGAAAAAAATTCCAAACACAACCTTATTTAAACTCTCATTGAATTCTATCATAAATGAAAACCGATCACTGTCCATTTTAGCAGCCATTTGTATTCATATCCTCCAAGCACAATGAGACATTGCCACATTCCGTTGGAGAATCACATCCGTTGAAAAAAGGCGATTGACGGGAATAAGATGATAAGAAAAACATCATATTTTCTAGTTGCTGAAATTGATAACATGTTGTCATTCTTCCTCTTGGAAGACCATCAAAGATGCAACATCCTATGTGGGTCTAGTTCTACCTAGTGTTTTGGCAAGGAAACAGAGGAAAGAACCAAAAGAGTGGCATTAAATGACAACTAGTAGTAGCAAAGAAATGACAAGTGAAAGTTTCATCTTCTTGCACTTGGCATTACACCAATATCAGTTTCCATCTCTCAAAAAAATTGCCTTCATAGTTCCAGTTTCAGGACTCAGTTTCCACTGCAAAAGGTCTAAACTTTCACCGGCAAACCCTGAGAAACTTTGTACTCATTCGGTACCTCACGATATGTGACGGAAAACTGGATAAATTGATTATGCCGGATGACAGGAAAAATGGATGGTAGTTCAACATCTGATTGCAGGCGGACCAAAGAAAGTTCGGAATTGGCATTGAAGACAGAAATAGCTTATTTCCTCGTGTTAAATAGAGGCTTGAGAGAAACCAAGTGACCGGTTTCTTGCTAAACAGTGACTTAAAATTTTCAGTAACTCTTGATTTTCATCTTTCATAGCAGAAGTTTTTGAACATCAGTGAGGTTTGATGACAAGGCAGAGAGAAATTTACCTGCAGAGATAAAGGACATTTAACTCGAGTGTAACATCTACAGGGAAAAGAAAATCTAATTAGCAAAAGATATTACCTCCCACATCACTGTCAAAAACACGATGATCAGCGGACAAGGTCAAGTTCATCTTTGTAACAACTGCAGGCTTTTCAATTCCTGGCAGATAAACCGACAATTTATCCCAAATTAAGAAAGGCAAACTATTTTTTAACAAAAAAAAAGATGATTATTTCTGGATAAAATAAATTTAGGTACACCAACCATCATTGCCTGACACAGGTTCAACAACCTTATTGCCTTGTCCAACAGCTAAAATACAAGCCTACAAGGAACAGAGATAAATATAAAAGAAATTTGTTAAATAACAAATAATAGTTATAGGATCCTACGTCAATACATATTTATGGGATGACATTAGATAATAAAATATATTAGTTATGAGTTATGACAGGAAAATTTCCCACGTAAGATCAATGGTTATATTTACCTAGCATAATACAAGCAAGCATGAATGGAACCCAATCTCTTCTTCCTCTTTGGTTAATTATTTTATATTTGTTTAACAAACACGTAGGCTGAAGTCAGGTTGACAGCAAATTGTATGCTCTGTTGAAATTTGATGCAAGAGAAATTCAAAGTTGACACTAGGTAAATGGGAAAAGATTCTACAACTACGGTTGTGATTTACCAAGGGGATTGCAAGAGAGGATTTGTTTGTCCAAGATTTGATTGATGATTTCAGAAATATTAATAGAGTTGGATCCATGGAAAATAATTGCATTTTTTATTTCATTTTCCTGTACCTATGGTTCCATACAAGTATGTGGTAATGAATTCTCAGTAGCACATTAGTTGTATCTTGCTGATGCCTTTTCTGATTAGATTTCAAATATTATCTGTCTGGATGTATTTTTTTACATTATTAATGAATGTGCTTCATTCGGCCATTTACCTTAAAAACAAAAAAGATAAAGTCAACAGTCATTGATCACATACCAAGGAACCACAAAAACTAACTGGTTGACCAGAAGCCACATAATAAAGAATAGTGGTTCCTTTTTATTTAGTGTCTAGTGATGATGAAAGGCTGGAAAGAAGCCAATTTTCGGTTAATGTTACGAGCCAATGTTCTATCGTCACAGCCTTAATCCCATCTGTCCACATAGAGATGACATAGAAATCGTGATATTCCCAAGCCATTCCAGTCTACCATATGTAAATTTTTAATCTCCCTTTCCACATGTACATGGCTATCCAAGATACTAGAAATCTAGCATCCTTTCCAATGAGGCATTTAGTCAAATGGGTGCCAATCTCAAATCTTTTAGAGAGAGAACTTCCAGCCAAGTTATACAAACACACACAAGGCATTCACTAGGGATGCCAATGAAGCAAGGGAGCACATATAGAGCGGATGTCACCATGTCCATATCCGTATTTGAGTTTTTCACATGTTAGTTCTTTTAGAATTACTTAGTTTATTCCTTTATAGGTTACTTCTAATATATGTCAATGCTTCATGTGAATTTTGACAGTTAGAGATTCTATTAAATTGCTCTTTATTAACAACACAAAAGAATAGAGAATTATCAAATTGTTAGAAATAATGCATTAATTTTGATGATTACTTGTGAATGTATATTTTCATAATTATTAAAGCATAAAAAAGATATAAAGTGCTTTCTGTATAAATTCAAATTGTATACAAGTGTTTTATCAAAGTATCCAAAGCGGCATACCGTTTCAGTAAAAAACGGAATGAACAACGGAACTCCGCAAGAACAAAAGATGAACTGAAAACGGCATACCGTGGATGAAGCGGCATTCCGTTTCAGGAAAAAACGACAGAAGCAGCGGAACTCCGGAGCAGAAGAGAAAATGAAAACAATGCGACACAACGGTATACCGTCATAAAACGGTATACCGTTTCAGGAGAAAATGGCAGGCTGTTGGATTTTCGACATACCATTTTACTCGAGACTTGCAGATTGAAGATTATTTTTGACATACCGAGGTTAAAACGGCATACCGTTGAAGTAGCCGTTTATGACCGTTTTATAGACGTTAGACACATCTCGAGGCAATCCTACGGCTATAAATAGAACCCGTACAAGGCCTGATATCAACACCATTGAGAAATACTTGTAATATTGTCTATTGTTTTTATTTCTATCCTCCTCACAAGATCTTATTGTGTAAGTGCTATTGTAATCAATCTCTGTGAGTGGGAAAATTCTGATATCTGTATAAGCAACAAAACAAAGGGCTCTAGCTTCTCGGAGATAGAGAAGTAGGAAGAGCAAGCAAGCGGTTGGTGGTGTAGCCAACAAGTAAGTCTGTTTACTTTATTTTAATACTGAAAAAATCTCAAGAGAGTCTTGAGGAGTGGACTAGGCGGGGTTGCCGAACCACTATAAATTCTCTGTCTATATAAATTCCTCTCTTCCTCTTCTTGTATGTTAAATAGTTACATAAGTAGAAAAACTTGATTAAATTTGTCAAATAGTATCCATTGTATGCAATTTTTATTAAACTACAAAAAATAGTCGAAGTAATTCTAAAATTGATAATTCTCTATTCACCTCCCCTCTAGAGGAGCCATTCGATCCAACAATTGGTATCAGAGCTTGGTCTTCTAGAACTAGATTAAAAATCTACTAGAATACATAATCACTCTATCTTTTAACAGCAATGTTATAGAGGGACAGTATTAATAGACCTCCTTTTTTTGATGGTGTTAGTTACAGTTATTGGAAGTGTAGGATGATAATATACTTAAAATCCATTAATTTTGAACTTTGGGATGTTGTTATAAATAACTTTAAATTGAATTCTACTACTTATAAAGATTGGAACAATGAAGAAAAACGATTGGCTCAACTTTATGCAAAAGGCTTAAATATATTATTTTGTGCTGTTAGTAAAGAACAATTTAATAGAATATCTAACTGTCAAAATTCACATGAAGCATGGCATATATTAGAAGTAACTCATGAAGGAACAAACCAAGTAAAAGAAACTAAAATTAATATGTTAGTGCATAAGTTTGAATTGTTTAAAATGAAGGACAATGAACCAATCAATGATATGTTTACTCGTTTTAATGAAATTGTAAATAATCTACAATCAC
>JAMKQA010008589.1:0-10686 GCA_024699735.1 Posidonia australis | reverse complement strand
CTTTCCGAGAATTTCACAATTTTCACGATTTTCCTCATCGCCCAAGGGCGTATAGTAAAGCGGCATTAACAATGCCTACATTTGACCCTCGGATTAACATTTTCCTTTGATTTCACTTCTCTTTGATTTGGCATGTCTTCAGTCACTTTCATGCATGAGCATATAGAATAAGCAAGCACGCATTCAGCAGACCATAGACAGTAGGAAGCCTAGAAAGACCAAGTTTTCTCGGTCGCATGGGGGTGCCTAACCCCTTCCCCATGCGTAACCAGAATCCTTACCCTTTCTCTAGCCCACATTCATCTTGCATTATCCATTAGGCATGGATCACACATGCATCTTTGCATCTTGTTTGCTTTCTTCCTTTTATTGTGTTTGTTTTGGTTTTCTCGTCTTTCCATTAAAAGACTAGGTGGCAACTCCTTCCTTATCCTTTGTCTTCCCTTTGGTGTTTTTGGATCCTATCTCTTCCTTCGGATTCACCATTTTTGTCGTGACCGTATCGGATCTCCCCGTGTGTTTTCGCACACCGGAGTAGGTTGGAGAACCGCGCTTAGGGGTTCCACCGGCATGGTCACAATATCAAAATGATCAAGAGTGGGGTCAACTTGAGTCATCGGAATCTGGGAAAAGGTCGTGAAAATCAAAAAGGAGAAATAATCTACAAGTGGGCCAATGTGGGCCTTTCGATCAATTAGTGTATGCCCTCAAGCAATGAAATCCAAATCAAATCGAAAAATCTAAAATGTAGGAGTAATGGAAATCAAATTGAATGTTGGGTGAAGGTTTCTGAAAACGGACTTGGAGAAAAATCTACGAAAAAACACATGGGATGCGGGCTTGCTCAAAATGAATGACTTGACATGAAAACTAAGCAAAATGCAGGAAAATGTGCTTAAATTTGTAAAAGATTCTGAGGAAAAACTTAGACAAAGATTATGCATGACTTAATGCATGAACTAATATGCATGTGCATGAATTGTTGGCACAAGGGCAATTTGGTCATTTCAGTGGCCGGATGTGATAATTGCATGTATGGGGATGATGCATGGTCTGAGATATTCCAAAATGTATGCGAAATGTCATGGAAATGTTATTTGCAAGAAAACATGAAAAGGACAAGCATAAGGATCAAAATGAAAAATTCATAAAAAAGAGTGAAAACTAGATTAAAATACATTCAATGACTTCTATTCTAATGTGCAGATGATGGATCAAACGAAGATAAGGATTTGAGATGTGTGAGAGTTGCACCTTAGTAATTTCTCGAAAACACAGGGTCTAATGCACAAAATTCACACATAAGTGAAAATGTGACTAAAATATGAAATTAAAGATCAATTTACAGTGCAAACATGATTTTTAAATGAAATCCATGATTAAGTGCAAAATATGAAATGCAATAAGTGGAAAATATTGAAAATATGTGAGAAAACAAATAAACCCTAAATGATGGATTTGAAATTAGTCTAAGGGTCTGGAAGCAAATTTTCTGTGCTCAGGGACTATATGCTGCGAATCTAGGGGCCAAAATGCAAAATTACAGGGCTTAAGTGTGATAAAAATAAACTATTATGATGATAAGTGTAATTATGAAGCTTCTTAGGGTTCAGAATGCAAATTTTACATAGAAAACTTATTTTTAAAAGTTCTAGGGCCTGAGTGCAAAACCTCAGGACTTAAATGCAATGAAAACATGACTTCACGGACTTAAATGTGAGAAAACAAATACTAATGCACTAGTCATAAAGAAAATAAGACATGTAGGGGTCATATGCAATTTTCACAGGAATAATAAAAGAAATAAAAAGTTATTTAAACTATACGAGCTTAAATGTAATAAAAGGTGGACTTAAATGTAAAAAAACATAAAACTAAAGGGCATGTGCAAAACAAAACTAATTCGAAGATCGCCGACAGATCGCTGGCATCTCTATACCGGCCCGAACTCTAGCGACGATCCAGTAGTGAGAGGGCTCCAGCGATGGTGCTGGCGGTTGGAGAGGATGACGACGAGACTCTCTGGACCATCAGACTAAGTTGGAGCGGCCTGAGGTGCTTCCCTCACCTCGCACTTTGGCGAGGTGGCCTGTTGGTGCTAGGGAAGACAACAGCAAGACATCAGCGGCGCTCCGACGCTGGCAACGCTCGAGCGGAGTTGGAGTAGCATTAGGGTGGCACGAGGAGGCTCCTGGTGGTGTCGTTGATAGCTGAGGACATCTAGAGGGTCCACCCATCCCCTACGCCAGAGAAGACTATGACTGAGGCTAGGGTGGCACTCCAGGCTCGGAGTCGACGACGCGACGGGTTGGCAAGGTGCGTGGCAATGTGGTGAAGCCTCAAGAGGAGGTGGTGAGCGATGAGGACGTTTGGATGGCGTAGGGGATCTTAACGGCGGCAGATGGGGTTGTAGAGGTGCTCTCCGGCACAGGAGGCCGACCAGACTCCTCCTGAGTGATGGGAGCTCAGGGAGGAGGGGGAGGTAAGAGTGGGAGAGGATGGACAGGCTCGTGGGGCCTCACTTGGCCTTGGAGGCCCGTGGCCTCGCTGGTGGTGGTGAACCCACCACCATAGGAGAACAAGACGGCGTACAGGGGGCTTATCCCCGCAAAATCCTATTTAGACGACCCGGTAGGGTCCTACTGCACTAAAGGAACACGATTCAAAAAAAAGGAGGAAGAATTACCTAAGGGTGTGCTGGTTGTCTCCTATCGTGCTGGCGGTGGCGCTTCGGTGGACGCTCTGGTCGCAGAGGTCTGGGGCTTCTAGGGGTGAAAGATTGGTTGGAGAAGGAGCTCTAGACGTGTGGGATTGCTAGGGTTGACTGGAGGTTTCTTTGAGAGGTTTCCAACGTTGGAAGGATGTCTGGAAGAGGAGAGCCTCAGTTTGTCGATGGTGGACCTTTTTAAACTCTAGTGAGGTCCTCTCCAATCATTGATCCTTCTCCTTAGGGCCTGGACGTCGTCGGATTAAGCGTGTGTTGGAGGAGAATGGGACCGAAGATCATGAGAGATCGGGGAGTTGCTCCGGAGATCATGAGATCCTTGCAAGAGATCACGGGCCATCGTTGGCAATCAAGGGGCGCCGGAATTAGTTTCCTTCTTACCTAAGTTGTTGACTGATGGATGCACAGGTCCTATGGGCTGCTAATGGGCCTAGCAGATGGGCTTTTGTTTTGGTTTTTTCTTTGATTTAGGTTTTAGAGTTTAAGATTTTTGGTTTTAGGTTTTTTAATTATTTGTTTTAGTGATTTAAGTTTTTTTTTATTTTGTGATTTTAAAGTTTAATTGGTTTTAAATTGATTTTTAAATTAAGGTTTTTTTTGGATTTTAATTATTTAAAGGTTTTGGATTTTAATTAAGGTTTTTAGTTTAATTAGTGTTTTATGGGTTTAATTCTGGGGTTTTGGATTTTAATTAGGGTTTTGAGTTTAACTAAGTGATTTGAATTAAGAGTTTTAGGGTTTTGAGTTTAATTAAGTGATTACGTTTCTTTAGGGTTTTGTTATTTTAGGGTTTTTAGGATTTTAATTATTTTAAGGTTTTTTTGATTTAATTAATTGACTTTAAATTTGGGTTCTCATGGTTTTATTATTTTAGGGTTTTTTGTGATTTAATTGGATTAAAGTTAGCGTTTTTAGGGTTTTATTATTTTACGGTTTTTGTGGTTTAATTAATTGATTAGGGTTTGGGTTTAATTAATTAGGGTTTTGAGTTTAATTAGGTGATTTTAAATTAGGTTTTTTAGGGTTTTGAGTTTAATTTAGGTTTTTTTCTTGAATTTAAATGGATTAAAGTGGTTTAAATGGATTTTATTTGATTTTGATTTTAATTAGGGTTTTCTCTTGATTAATTTGTATTTTTAGTGGTTTAAATGGATTTTATTTGATTTTGACTTTAATTAGAGTTTTCACTTGATTAATTTGGATTTTAAGTGGTTTTTATATAATTTTTGTTTTAATTGGAGTTTTTATTTGATTAACTTGGATTTTAAGTGGATTTTATTTAATTTTATTTTTAGTTGGGGTACTCACTTGATTAAATTGGATTTTAAATGGATTTAAGTGGATTTTATTTGATCTTAGTTTTAATAGGGATTTTTATTCGATTAATTTGAATTTTAAATGTTTTAGATGAGTTTTGTTTGGTTTTAATTTTGATTAGGTCTGAGTGGACTAGTGTGGGCCTGAAGGGGCTTGTGTGGGCTTGAGTGGGTTTAGGTTAAGCTAGGGTTTAGGGTTATAGATTTGAAAATTGGGGTTTTAGTGGTCGCAACCAGAGCATCTTTCTAGACGAGCCTGTTGCCAAGTGATTGAAAAATCAGGGTGTTTACTCATAGATAGAATTGTTTGAGGGTTCTGTCTAGGACAGATTTTGGCTGCTAGAATAGACAAGCAACTAAGTTGTTTGTTTAATCGGTGCCATTGTCCATTGCCTGCCTTATCGGTGACAAGTCCTGATGCTGCGAAAATAGGTGACGTCAGGCAAACAAATGTTTGTTTGCCTTGACTGCAAGGTGGTTTGATTTTGTTTGCATAGCAGGTTACAGAGATTTCGACAATGGTCCTGGGTCTGTACTTTCTTTATTAAACAGGTTGTAATTTTCACTTTTAGAAAACTTGTAATAGGGCATAGTTTATTGAGTCTGTAATCACTTATTATTCTAGTGAAAACTTAATCTTGTGAAGAGGAGCAACATGAGAAGACCATGACGTCAGAAGCCCACTACTCCAACTACTCCAACACACCAATGGCAAGTGGCTTCACTTGTCAGCCTGGGCTTCAGTTCCACACGTTAACTCCACAAAGAGCCCAGCCTATTGATAGAGGAGGTGGGGAAGACATGAGCTATTCACAACCATGGGGTGTTCCACCATCAATTAGTTCACATATTAGAACCTCCAACCAGACCCATTAATCCATGGTCTATCTTAACCACTATGGCCCAAAAGTTTCCAATACCCATGGATCCTCTCCCTTAAACTATCACCAAGGCCCAATAGTCACAACGTCCATGGCAAACATATACACCGTGTCACTGAGTCCAACTGTCAATTTCCCTATCCATGGCCAAATTACACAATCCCCCACTCAGCATACTACACTAGGCTATCCTACTTCTGCCTGACAAGCTACGTGGACCCAACGAAGCTATCATTCCCATCATCACCTAGGGGCAACCCCATCTTACCATACTCCATCCAATACACTGGCTCAACCCTCCTTCCCTCCCTAGTATGGTATCCCACTACAACTGCAGTTCCAACAAGGGTACCAAGGCCAATGGCAGTCAATCGCTCCAAGGGTAGATATCAAGAAGATAATCTCAAACGCATTGGCAGCGGCAAGGGTTACATCACGAGCGCCGATTGGCTTCGACACGTTGAAGTTTCCTCCATTTATTTTGCCGTCGGGATTTAAACTGCCCAAGATACCAAAGTATGATGGAATAGGTGATCCAAGAGGTCATCTAGCCACATTCACTTTGGATGCTCTACCCTATCAACATGATAACATGCTCACGGTCTACCTCTTCTTCAAAAGTCTAGAAGGAGAAGCACTGAGGTGGTTCAACATGCTCACTGCATATGACCTCAGTAACTTCAAGCTTGTGCTGGACAAGTTCCTACAACAATATGTCCACTATATCCAACACAAGCCCACATCGCGAACCTCGTTGAGAAGATGAGACCGGACGAAGACTTTGCCACATATGCAAGCAGATGGAGGGACATGGCAGCCCATTCAGAATGTCGTATCCTTGAAGATCATGCGGTTGAAGTTATCACCCGTAACACAACTAGTGTACTCAAGGCAGGCTTACTGATGGGTGACTTGAGCACCTACTCCCAGTTGTATGATAGAGCCTCAAAAGTCCTCCACAACAAAAAGGACTTACATTTTCTAGAGTTTGAAGAGATGGGCAGGAAGAAGGCCTCAGGCTACACATACGAAGGCATCGTTGGCAACACAGCTCTAGTCACAGTACAACATCAGCTTCAGCATACCAGGGACCGCTAGTCCAGTGTCAGGGGTAGCACATACAATATCAGCCACCATTCCAATAGCAGTAGCCCCAATAGTAGTGTTAGTAGCAACGGCCTTCGGACTACCAATTGTACACCCAACAGGGGCAACAACAAAGGCAAAGGAGCTACAACGTGGTCCCTCCACCTCGGTATTATGAGCCCGAAAGGTTAGAATATCCACCACTCCCGGAGCCACTCCAAGACGCTTTTAGAATGTTAGTGGAGATTTGTGACCTCTAGTACCAACCTCGAACGCTCCAAATGGCGATCTGTTTAAGTATTGTCCATACCATCAGAAGAACGAACATACTTTTGAGGAGTGTTACACAGTCAAAGACAAGATATATGAGCTAAATGACCAAGAGAAAATTATGTGGATTGAGCAAAAGAAGAGGCTAAGGGCAAGTCGAGGTCAATGACATGAGATGCAGATCCATCAAGACCCCATGCCCAATCATGCAGTAGCCCACATGGAGGCTGAGGACGCATAGCCAATGTTCATCCAATGCGTGCTGGCAAGCCTCGACTTGGAGCCACCAAGTGCGGATGAAGAAGAACAAGATCCACCAATGATGCCCGAACTAGGGATATGGATAGACGAGGATGTAGACGAGACTTTGGAAGACACCATAGAATGGGAAACAGAAGACGACAGCCAACAAGATAAGGAGGATAATGGGGTCCACGACCATTTCAAACTAGCAAGGGAAATCATCACGAAGTTTGAAGGGGAGAACATCATCTTCCAAGATGAAGAGCAGCATGTGCCTAAGGAATGGTCGCACCCATTAATCATCAACTCTCACATCAACGGCTGTTTACTCCAGGGAATACTCATTGATACCAATGCCAGCAAAAGTTTCTACTCTCTATCCACCTTGAAGTCCTTGGGCATTGAAGACGCTGTAATTACTACGCATCACTTCCCCTATATAGCCTATGACACTAGTCGAAGGGAAGCGATCAGTACAATTTAGTTGGATGTCTCTATGGGTCCTATCACAAACGCCACCATGACCATAGTAATGGAAGAAGATCTGGCCCAATCACTAATCCTGGGAAGGTCTTGGCTGGCCGGAGTCGGTGTTGTAACATCTCCCATACACCAACTCCTCAAGTTCAAACATCAAGGAGAGGTGATCACCATCAGGGCCAATCATCAGGTAGACTATGGGATAGCGTGGGAACCTGCTACACCAGAGCTAGACGAAGAA
Organism: Posidonia australis; assembly: GCA_024699735.1. Lineage (NCBI taxonomy): Eukaryota > Viridiplantae > Streptophyta > Magnoliopsida > Alismatales > Posidoniaceae > Posidonia > Posidonia australis. The sequence goes on along the minus strand of JAMKQA010008589.1, from coordinate 3,444 downwards.
CAATCCCTGCTAGCACCATACGATGAGGAACCACTTGAGGAATGGTATGACTCTAATACTTGGTATGAAAAAGGACTGGACTCTCAGATGATCCAAGATTTCATGGGGAGAGATGTTAACCTGCTGCCCCTCTATGATGAGTACGCTGATCGAGATTGGTACGAGATAGAAGCGGCCATCAGCTTACTATGTCAACCCCCTGGGTTTGTCCATGCGAAGGAAGAGCCTCCACAAAAGCCTCTAGATGCAATAGTGGAGCCCGCTAGGGGCACTTACAAATACACCACTCAAGGAGACCACAGTAGAAGCCTGACAGAATCCTCAACGCAGAGACACCAAGATGCCAAGGGCACGTTAGAGGAACCAAGCCAAGATAAGTCCAACCGTAAGCCTAACAAGGCTGAAATTGGGCGTAAACCAAAGGAAAAGCACCAAGTTGCACCTACACCAGCACCCGGATACTCAACACTAGGGGTAGGCTCCTACAATCGTCCCACAAGTATACCCCATCATTTGGGGAGGGAGATAAGAGATTTGACTGAACCCAACTAGGGGCATAGTCATTATTTATTTTGAAAACATGTACTTAAAACATTAATTTCTTTCTTTACCATTTCTTTCAACTTTGTTTCTTTTGCTAGGATAGACTTAATAATAGCAATAAATAGTAATAAAGATGAATGATGAGTGTAAATCACTCACCCGACCACCTAATCCGTTAGGCAAAGCAACCAAAGCATTATCCAATGGTTATCCCTTAGTAGAGACAACAACACCCAGGGATGGTCCACCCAATGGGTAGGATGACCTGAAGGTACCCTGTAGATCTGTGGAAGTTATACGTACTTTAGAAGTACACCCTTCAATCAACATGTTAAAAGCCTAAAGCGGATCTAAGACCCAGTATCAACTGAGAAAGAAAATTGTCACTTGCATAGAAAAGAAATTGAGTGACTAGGGTGACCCAAGCCTTATCCTATCTACACATACACTCGCATGGAGAGATAAAAACAAATCAGGCTTAGAGCATAGGCATATCATAAAAGCCGCTCGTCCTATACAACATGGCCTCCTAGCATAAGTCCGAGAAGGTAGTGATGGAGGAGCGCCTTAGAAAGCACCCAAAAGAGGGGAGAGCATAGAAAAGTAGGGTACGCTGTCAAAGTCTAAGTCCAAGAAGGTAGTGATGGGCGAGCACTCAAAATGAAGTGAGACAACTAACGAATAAGTAGATATGTCGTCATAGCATAAGTTCGAGAAGGCAGTGAGGGGCAGGCATCTACAGAAAAATAACCAAAGAGGAGAACCCCAAAAGAAAAGAAAAAAGAAAAAAGAAAAAAGAAGCCAAAATCCCTAGTAGGTGCATTAGGTTTAACCATCGACAAGTGGCACAAAAGCTATAACCGACGTCAATAGCCATTGAACTTAAGTCTCCTCCACTCTTCCACACAATTAGGCAAGGGGCAAGAAAATCCTCGAAGCTCAGAGACTAAGTAAATAAGGGTGATCATGATCAACTAAAGCTAATACGAAGTCCTAAGTCCTCAAAAGGCCAAGGTGTGATGAAAGTGACCACTCTCTCACCTTGATAATACAAGACAGCAATGCTAAATGCATATGTGGGAGGGTTGTGACTACACTCATCATCATCATCAATCAATAAAAAAATCCAAAAAAAATGCAAAAAAAAAACACACAGAATTCAAAAAAACCCAAAAAAATCAAAAAATATTATAAAATTCCAAAAATAAAAAAACCAAGAAAAACCAAAAGTATAATGCTACAAGTAAAAACATAATAAGTAAGGAAACTGGAATTGGACTGGCAAGTGATGCAACCATCAATCCACCTAGTTTTGGAGTTAAAGCGTCCTACTCAAGTGTGCCTTTGCGACTTGAGTGTGTTTTGCCCAACAAAGACATTGCGCCGCAATGATCTTTAGAGCATCTACGGATGACTTGCCATCGGCGTCCACTGGGCTCCGATTTTCCATCTCCTAGATGAGGCCAAGATTAATTCCATCCATCTAATCTTAAGTATAGGAGAGTAAAGGATAGCACTACAGTACCTTCCTAGGCAACTTAGCCAAATCCTTCAGGGTAAGGAAAGGTACGTTCCTTTGATTACTAACATGTTTTATTAAGTGTGCAGGTCATCCCCCACCACATGTTTGTACATCAAGCCCCATCGTTGCACTACATCAAGTCCCACCGTGGCAGTAGACAAAGCTGCATCGTGGCCCTACATCAATTGCCACCTTGGCATTATACAAAGTCCCACCAAGAACGGACTCTCGCCTTTGGAGTCTCGACCGTGTACAAAGATACACTACTCTGACTAAGAGACAAAACTCAAGTTTGGTAAAGGAAGGGTTCACTCCCTCACTCGGTTCTTTATTCATAAAACTCCTTTACTTACCAAGTTGAGTTGTGGGACGACAGTCCTTTCTTGAGAGTACAGATCATGCTCGAAGATGGAAAACACTTGACCACAACAAATTGCATCATGCATCTTGCATATGTCTATATGGTTAGGGATCACCTGTACCCCACCAACCTAACCAGCCATATGGACCATTCATCGCATCGAATGATTGACCATGCGTTCTGCATTTGTTTGCTTGAATATGCATCAATGCATTTAGGACTCATGCATTGGAAGTGGAGCACTGATGGAGCAATGTTTTTTAAGTGTGTTAGAAACCCTTAGAACGAGTGATCCTCCTAAAGCCATATTCAAGTCCTAACCTATCCAATCTCAATATTCCAATCTGAGCTAGCTCTCAAACAAGAAGCCACAAACATTTATCAGCTTTTAGTTTCCGTTTTCTTTTTGACCGGCGATCGGGTAAATTCCCCACAATCAATTTAGTTTTGCCCTGTTGAAGTGTCACTCTACATGGTTGATATGGTCTCGACATCGGCTGCGACACATAGCCCTAGCTTGACCCTTCCATGCTTGAGCCTTCAATATGATAGCATCATCTAGTTTCCTTTTTCTTTTTGACCGGTGATATGGTAATTTCCCCATGGTCATCTTAGTTTTTGCCCCATTGAAGTGTCACTCTACATGGTTGGCAGGTCTCAACACCGGCTGTGACACAGAGCCCTATCTTGACCCTTCCATGCCTGAGCCTTTAATATGATGACAATTGTAACCATGCTGGCGACAGCCTCGAGGATTTTGACGCGAAAGGCCAAAATACATGAGGGATGGCAAAGTCACGGCAAAAATAATAAAGATAAATATGCAAATGCAGGAGTCACCACCTAGTCTATTAAAATGGAAGACGAGGAAAATCATAAAAAACATGCAAATCATGCAATGGAAAAGCAGGTTATAAACCAAAAATGGGTAAGGATCCCTGTTACGCACGAGGAAGGTATTAGGCACCCTCGTGCACCCGATAAATCGGTCTTCTATTGGTTTCTCATTTGCTTATGA
>JAMKQA010008588.1:0-16934 GCA_024699735.1 Posidonia australis | reverse complement strand
CAATATGCATCAAATCATTACCTGTGGTCTTTAAACCCACACATTCTTTCATGGTCTTTGCACCATGAAATCACCCCTCACACGGGTCCATATCCATACACAGAAGCCATGTTTCAATATCTCATGGAAAACATCATTAAAAAAAACAACATGCTTGCATGCATCATCTCACAAATCATTTCCATGCATTCCATACATTTATCATGTATTTATCCATATTTAATCATCATTTTTCTATGCATTACTCAAATCAGTTCAGGGCTCAGATTTGGCATGCCGAATCCCATTTCGGTATGCCGAAATCCCCTGATTCGGCATACCAAAGGGGGCGCTTCGGTATACCGAAATCTCTTGATTCGGTATATCGAAGAATTTCGGTATGCCGAATCCCTGTCAGATTTATCAGTCCCTGCCAAATCAGTTGACCGAATTTCTCCGGTCGTCCGATACCACGACGCAGGGTACCGCTTGGGAGCATTTTAGTATGCCGAAACCAATTCGGCATACCGTTTTTTGCTGCTGCAGAAAACTCCCTAGGCCACCGTCACCCTTTTCTCCCCAAAGTGGGAGTAAGGATCGGACCCCCCATACATGCCACAAAAATTACGAGTAAAAGATGGGGTGTAGACCCTCAAGTCTACTCCAAAACTCCTCAATCAAAACAAGAATCCATTAAGCATGCTGTTCTATGGAAAATCACAAAGGCACAAAACTCATTCAACACCACCGTAGCATGCTTCACAACAAATAGCTAAATCTCATAAAATTAGCCACGAATCGACATCGTATGACCACAAACACATGATTCAACACATTCCCAACATTTCCATATTTATCATGATTTTTGTAGCATTAATCTAACCATGATTCTGTTCTTTAACCTAAACATGCCTCAACTATTGGAGGAAGACAGAAGGGGAAACAGTAGGGAAACGCGTACCTGGCTTTAACGAGCCTCGCGTGCCCTCCAACACCGGCGGTGCACGGCACCAGCCTTTCCCCACACTCGCGCGATCTCCTCCGACGCGCGACTCCTCCACAACCACCACACTCCCTCTCGCCCTCTCTCTGGTCTCTCTACTCCTCCCCCATGCCTCACACCTCCTTTTAAAGCCTCTGTCGCTTGCCATCCCCACGGATTCCGCCGATCCGCTGCCAGCCACCCTACCGTCGAAGGGACGGAACGAGCAGCCCTCCCCGCCAGGCCTTGCGAGTAGGGGAGATCGGTCACGGGCATGGAGAAGACAAGGAAAAAGGGTAGGGCACAACTGGCTCTTGACCGGGTCCAAGCCCAAGCTTAAGTGGGTCCACCACAAACACGGGTCCTAATGCAGAACCGACTCACTAGCCAAAGAAAATACACCACAAGGAAGAAACCAGGGGCACAAAACACAGAGGGAGCCCATTGCCAACAAACACAAACTGGATTTACCATTAATAAACCATACACAAATAATTACAAGAAATTTCATGGTTTATATTAAATGGAAAAACCCAGGCACAGATGTTACATTTAGCATCATATCACACAACACGGGGTGCGTCCTCACGACGCCCCTTTGTGGCCAAGCACTTGGGGACTCGAACCCCAGACCCGACCAACCTCAACACTAAGGATAATCTGAGTCTCCCATACCTTGAGTCCTGTAATACCACAGTCATAGTCACGAGACTCCATCCTCGGACCAAAACACGACGACCACAACCTTAGACATGTAACCGACCTTTTAAAGGTATCAACATCCCTTTTTCAATTGGTATAGTCTTTCAGCTACGTGGTTCCTACTAAAATCAAGGAAACCATCTTAAAACATGTGCATTTTCCTTTAAAAATCCCCTTTTTAAAACATTTATCGCAAAGATCATTTCTCATAACACTTTCCTTATATGATCAATTTTCCTATTTCAAATGCCTCTTTTTATCTCATGAAAAGTACTGTAGAAAACTCTAACAAACACTGGCCGCACCAGTCAGTCATGCCAGAAACCCTTGCTAGTGCCTCACACCACTAGATTGCATTACCTGGTCACACTACCAGGTCATGCGCATTACCAGCATTGGTATGTCATGCCTACTAGTAGCATCTGAGCTATGATTAAAAAAAAAAAAAAAACAAAAAGACAAAAACCAAATCAAAAACTACTCAAAAAACTTCCACCATTCACTGAAAAGTCCTTGATTCACCATCAGATACTTAAAGCATGCAAATCTACATCTATTCTATGATTTATACCAAAATAAAGGAGAAAAAGGGGGTAGGGACATGTACGCTTAGTTTGCCGACGATCTTTCCTTTCTCCAACGAGCTTTCTGACATCATCACTCCTCCAGCAACCACTCCTCCTTCGGTGCAGGCACTCACTCTCACTCTCACTCTTTCTTTCTCTTCGTCACCTTTTTCTCTCTCTCACCTTCTCTACTCTCTTTCTTGGCTTTGCTGCTAGACAGGGGGGTTACGGGTTGTTTTTATACACCCTCTGCCACCAGTAGCCACTTGAAAATCCTGGGTAGATGACGTGGTAGGACGAGGTGCGAGGCGATGTAGGGCATGGCACCTTGTCAAGTGACGGAGTCAGCACGACGATATTACAGTGGACACTATGCTCTGTCTAACATTCGCAGCATTTACAATATTATGTACTACGTGCTGGCTATTCGTGCCTACAATTTGTGCCACTTATATAAGCCACCTATGTTTGCCTGAAAAGTACGTCGACCATTCCCGCTTGCAACAGTCACCAGTCCTATGTGCCTAACCCATACAACACAAAGTCAAGGAAAAGCAGTGAGCAATGCCAAGGAAACAAACATAATTCCTTTATGATTACCATCAAAGATTCACATGATCATAGGTAATCAAGTTCCAATTTATCCATATTACACATAAATGGATATCAATCCTCATTACAAGGTTACATCATTTCTGTATTTTCTAAGCTACATATCCATGATTCCATTCCACGATCCACCCTCAATGGTGTGGATATTACATGATCTCTCAAATAGTAGTGCAAGAGGATGTTTGAAAGGAAATGAAGCTTTCTTGACCAAGATGAATGGAAGGCAATAGGAATTTGCTTGTAGAACTCTCTTTAGACTTGGAAATCATTCAATTTGGCATGCAATAAGCTTAGGATAGGTTATTTGTCTTTGATTGGGTTGTTGGGGCTCTTATTTATAGGAAAATACTAAGATAGAAGTATGAGTAACGTCTATATTTTCCCTCCAATGTTCACAAATGGCTAGCAAATTGACATACCGAAAATGATTTGGTTGGTCGATAACCTTACTGTAGTTTACAATAGACAAATAATTTGATACGTTGAAACATGGTTCGGGTGAATGAATAAGTTCAAATGTTGAAATCAACCCTGAACCTATTTCTATGATTTTTCTAAAGTTTTCCACTTGGGTTCTTGGGTATTCCTATTTTCCTATGACTTTGATTTGTTTGGGAGATCTTTACACATATCCTAGGTATATGAAGAGAAATATAAAAGTTACATCAATAATTTTACAATGGACTCAATGAATTTCTTCAGCTCTTGGATTTCCTTAAGTCCTCTTTGAATTTCCTTGAAATCTTCAAGATATCTTCATGAGTCTTCATTCATGGTATTTTTCATCACCTTTCTTCACGTATCTTTACTATAAGTTTTTTCTTGAATTTTTCTTTTAATTGACAAGCTAAAAAGATTTCTCAAATAATCACATTAGCTCAAAATAAGATAAAATAATTTGTTATTATCAAAAATAAATATAAAGATGTATATTTCCTACAATTTCCTTCATTTTGATGATGGAAAAACCATTAAAAATTTGTTGTAGTAACTCTCCCTATCGATAAGCATGGGTTTGAAAATTTTTGATCATTTAATTCACGCCCTTTTAATTCATCTTGTTGTGAAAATTTTCAGCTAAGTGTTATTTAGAGCAAGTGATTTTGGAAACAATATTGGTCCCCCTATCTTGTATAGTTTTGGTCAAATTTTCACAATATCATATTTTCTTCCCCTTTTTTGTCACGAGAAAAAAAATAGTAATTAGCATATTGAACATATTAAGCCACAAAGTAAATGTATATTTCCTCAAAATTCAAAACAATTTGGTAGACCGATTAACCGAAAATAGAGATATTAAGTTAAATTTCCAGAAGAGGTTTTGTGTGATGGTCTTAAGTATATGAATATCCAATGAGCACTGTCAATAAAAGTAGAATTTTCCCCTTAATCATTATAAGAGATGACACCAATAGCTTAAGAGATCAATTATGTGTATAAAATCAAGCATAATTATTTGAGATAAAGCAAAATATTCAAATTTCAATTAGAGCAAAATTAAGAACACATCATAGACTTAAGTAACAAATTTTTTTTGAAATGCAATGTTAAGCACAATGATGATATTTGATCATGGATACAACCATAATTAATCATAGAAGATATCCATAGAGTTATAAGTAGAGATGTATAGTTAGAATGGATTCATCATGCTTGAGAACTAAAACAAACCACCTTCAGAAAATTCGATAGACCAAAAAATTTCAGTATATCGTTTTTAGGGATTTTAGAGTATTTTAGTGAGTTTTATTAGTGAATTTTGGGCAATATAAGCACATAGATCTGAACATAGAACATATCCTCATAGATCTGAATCATAGTTTTATCACATAACATAATAATTATTGACAGCTATGGAGCACATAATAACCATTAAGTACATATGTAATCAGACATAAATATGTGAGATTTAGCAAACTGTCTCAAAATCATTTTTTTTTTGGGCAAAATATATTTTTATTATAAAATAAAGTGAGAAAGAGTACAAAGTTTTAGATACACCTCAAAAAAGAAGATCAGGACCCATCTATCACCTGTCTTAGGGTAGTCTGAAAAAACTCCTCTCCAAAACCCATGCCCTTGGGAAAAAAGAGAGGAGAAAAAGTCTAACTCGTACCCTTTCTAGTTCTAATAGCAGGCATACCTCATTTATCAAGATTACAAATGCCTCTGAGTCTTCTGGGAAGCTCTCCATAGTTGTTATAAATCTTGCCATGATGGTGGAAGGCTCTCTCCCTGGCCAAAAAATCAGCTGCAAAATTAGCCTCTCTGAAGCAATGAATAAAGTCGACACTGTATTTCACAATATTCTTCCACCACCTCTAACACTCCCACGTAGGCTGAGATTTCCCCTGCAACATGTTAACCACCAAAGAAGAATCAGACTCAATAATCTCTAGTTTTATATTAAGCTTCTGACAGAGCATAATGACGTCCCAAACTGCCCTGATCTCGGCCTCATTGTTAGATATATCACCATAAAATTTGGAGAAAGCAAAAATGACATATCCCTTCCCATCTTTAACAATGGCACCACCACCTACCCCTGCACTAGATGAGGAACCATCAACATTAGCTTTAAGTCCCAATGGCAAAGGTAACCACCTAACAATCATGTATAGATCTCTACGGGCAGAAGTTACGTGAAATCTAGCCTCTTGGATAAAACTAACATCAGCCCCAATGCTGGAAAACAGCTTGTCACCCAAAACAGTATTATAGTCTGCAATAATCAGGGAGATAATATGCCTCCATGTACAACTCACGTTAGAAAATCTTCTAGAGCATCTCTCTTTCCACACATGCCAACAAATAAATCCAGGAAGAATTCCTAAAAGAGAATGGAAATAAGAAGAGCCCTTTGCCTTATGGTGCCAGTCAAGAATCGTGGAAGAGACATCATGAAGAACTTGAATATCCAATAAATCACAAAGAAAACTTCCACACCTGAGACACCAAGTCCCCATGCAGCAGCAAGTGATCCATTGTCTCAATCCCTACATTCTTACAACAGTTACACTTGGAAGCTAAAGGGATTCTAAGAGCACGTATGTTGTCATCCACCAAAATAGCATTCCATCTAATATGCCACAAAAGGATAAAGACCTTAGAAGGTAGCCCCATAGACCAGATCCATTTAACTGAAATATTCCTACACTAGGTCCTCTGCATCAAAACCTCGCACGTACTCTTAAGAGAAAATTCCCCACTAGAAGATAGCATCCAAATAAGCTTGTCCACTTCACCTTTGCTATCCACCAAAAGATCATCTAGCTCCTCCCATAAAGCCTTTAACTCCATGTGGTCCTCGTCAACCTGGTGCACGAACAAATCTCTACGGAAGAAAACATCAACAACATTGGCATCTAAATCAGTGCAATGTAAATGATTGTAGTTAAAAATAATTCCCTTAGAAGACCACTTATCCATCCAGAAGAAAGCATTCCCTTTATCAATTAGCCACATGGAATGTGATATCACCCATGGCATCACTTGCATGAGAGAACACCATCTAGTAGACCCAAAGGATAGAGGGGAAACCAACTAGCCTTTTCTTGTTATATTGTATTTTTTATAGGAAAAGGAGCTCCAAAGAGAATCATGTTGAAGAAGTTTCCAACAACTCTTGATTCTAAAAAGAAGATGCATATCCTCAAACTTCTGAATACCCAACCCCATCTCCACCAACGGCCTACTACACAGGTTCCACCTGACCCAATGATGGCTAAGTCGTCCATCCTTGTAACCCCAGAGAGAATTTTTTCAATAACCGATCAATAGAATCAATCACCTTTTTGGGCATGCTTAAGACCACAAGAATGTGTATAGGGATAGAAGAAAGAACATGCTTAATCAAAATAAGTCTTCCCCCCATAGTAAGAAAGCGAGAAGACCAACAATCAATCCACCTTCACACCTTCTCCACCAAGGGTTGGAAATAATGTACCCATAGCTGTCCACTTGCAATAGGAGCCCCCAAATAGGTCAAAGGGCAAACACTCTAGCAAAACCAATAATAGATTCAATACCCATGTGAATAGCAGAAAGGCGCCTCCAAATGTACGTGCATTTATTCCTTCCCATGCGCTGCCCCGAAGACTTGTCATATTTTGCCACAAAATCCATAAGCATGTTAACTGTATTAATGTCTGCTCTTCAAAATAACATAGCATCATCAAAAAACAAGTGAGATGGGGCAACCCCTTTACCGACAGTTGCAAAACGTTGGTATAACCCTTTAAGAAATAGCTTCTGAAGACCTCTATTGAAAACTTCCTGTGCCAAAATAAACAAGGAAGGAGACAAAGGATCACCCTATTTAAGGCCTCTAGTCAATTTGAAAAAAACAGATTGTTTCCCATTGATAAGAACAGTGAGCCAATTATTCTCCAATGTCCTACTAACCAACCCCACAAACCTCTCAGAGAAACCAAAACTTCATAACACTTCAAGGAGAAAATCCCACTCCATTCTATCATAGTCCTTCAACATGTCTAGCTTGAAAACCACATTCCCCTCTCTGCATTTTCTGTCCAAGTCCCCAATGAGCTCCTGAGCCAAGTGAATATGATAACAAATATTCCTACCTTGAACAAAGCCAGCCTGCTCCTGACTAATAAGCTTAGGAAGAAAATGGATCAATCTATTATTAATAATCTTAGAGCAGACTTTAGAAGCAACATTACCTACACTAATAGGTTGGAATTGAGCAAAAGAAACTAGGTGCTCAACTTTAGGGATTAAACAAATCATGGAAGCACTGAAACTACGACGCATAAGACCCCCTACAAAAAAATATTTGACCAAAGCAAATAGATCAGCCTTTATAATGTCCCATGCGGCAACGTAGAAAGGCACAGAGAATCCATCTGGACTAGCAACCGCCAAAGTAGGCATAGAAAGCAAGGTTTGATGAATTTCCTCCAAAGTAGGGATGTTGGACAAGAAGTTACAGTCTTCGTCTGTCATCACTGTGGGAATGCAATGTATTATAGAATCCTCTCTATGAGAACCCTCAGAAGAGAAATGATTTTTGAAAAAATGAATACCACAATCTTGAATAGCAGTAATATCCTCAATCTAGTCTCCATTACCATTCTTGATAGCATGAATAGTGTTTCTCACCCTTCTCTATTTCACATAATTGTAGAAAAATTTAGTATTTTTATCACCTTCTTTCAACCACTGGCAATGAGCTTCCTGGCACCAAAAATTCTCCTCCTAAATAAGGGTCTTCTCCAGCTCCTGTTTTGCAACAATAACTTGTTGCCTGTGGTCTTCCTCATTTGATGAGTCAATATCAGCCTGTAACACCGCTCTTCCACCTTTTTAATCCTCTCAAAAATATTCCCAAAATGATTTTTATTCCAAAGCCTTAAGTCCCCTTTCAGGTGTTTTGTTTTCAGAAACCACCTGTAAGACATATCACCTTCATCCTCCACTTCCTTCTCCCAAGAAGATTTAATGATCTGCAAACACCTTTCATCTTGCAACCAAACATTGAGGAATTTGAAGGGAGTGGCATCTTGCAAAGAAAGCTGCAACAATAAAGGCGCATCATCTGAATTCAACTGGGCTAAATGAGAAGCTCTAACTATCAAATCATCACAAGCATTATTAATCAAGCATCGACCCAACTGAGCCAAAGTCCTATCCCCACCTTGCTGGTTATTACACCACGTGAAAGGGGATCCCATGCAGCCAGTATAGAGAGCATGCAGGAACGTGGACAATCTCTAAATTCCTCAATATATAATTGCCTAGGGAACCTCCCTCCTTTCTACTCAGACGTAGACAAAATTGTGTTGAAGTCCCCTACCACAAACCAAGGAGCACCGTCTACCATGCTAACCAAGGACTCGAGAGTATCCCAGAGACTTCTACGAGCAACACCATTGTAGCTAGCGTAAATAAAGGAGAAGAGCAGCCGTTTCCCCACTTCCTCTTGAAACAGTAAAAGATTGGGAGCATTTATGAACCACTTCCAGACTGATAGAACAAGAGTAAAACAACCATATCTTGCCTCCCTCCTCCTCATTGGAATCTAACTGATCAAAACCCAAACTCATTTTTAGATAAGCTCCTCTACCCAAAGATATAAAAGGTTCTAAGACAACCATCAAAGTAGGTTTATAAACACCAACCAAAAATTTCAAGCGCTTCATAATGGACCTGTTACCGACCCCTCTAGCATTCCAAATGATGTTCCACATTACAAAGGAGATCAAAAGCAATGGAAAGACCTTTAGACAAAGACTTACTTCTCGTAACAGGGCCTATATCTGTGCCACAAGCTTCTTCTATGCTCGCTGCATGTGTGCCTTCACTAGCATACCTCTGCCGTAAGAGAGATGGCATCTTCTTTGGTCTTCCTGGCCTACGTTTCGGGTGCACAACTTGAAGATCGAACACCCTACCACCCTCACGACTTTCTTGGCTGCTCTCATACCCAGTAGCATTTCCTTCTGTCGAACCCAACACATCCTCTTCAACCAGATGGCCCAAACCTATGTCCTTGGTAATCAAACAATCAACAAGACTCTCTTCATTCGCCAAGCATCTCCCATCAGCCAAACTCCTCCCATCTTCTTTAACTAGATGGCCCATACCCATATCTTTAGATAATAGACACCCACTACATGGAATACGAGCTGCAGTTCCCAACGCACCTTCCTCATCCTGTTCTTCCTCACCTGTGCCATCACACGTCCTTGCACCAGCTGTAGAAATCTGCATAACATCCCCGGTGTCATCTTCCTTGCCAAACACCGCTACTAACGCCGCACAAACCTCCGGATCATCATCCTAGCAAAAGTCTTGTTTCTCTCCACTCACCGTGTCTTTCTTGAGTCTCTAAAAAACCACCTTTACAGATATATCACTATGGCCTTGGATTGTAAGAACATCCTTGAGTGCCAATATCCTCCCAGTTGCTTTCCACATCTTCTAATTAGGCTTCTTTTTAGCTTTCCCATCACTTGCCTTGCACCTTTAAGAGTTATGAGTCCCTCCATTGTCCCTGACGACCCTCTTGCTGTTCGAATTTCACCCACAACTGTCATAGGAATGACCTCTTTTCCTATAGCCATGGCAAAACACAGGCATATTCTCTAGAAACACAGGTTGAAAGTCCCCCTTACTCTTAGTCCCAACATAGATATCAAGAGGATAGGTTTTAGATAAATCCATTTCCATACAAAACCTAGCACACACCGCTGTCGTCTGGGTAGATGTCGGTGTTGCAATCATCAAGTGCGACCTATAAATCTTTGCCACAGATCTAATAAACCCCGACTTATAATAACATTGTGGTAGTGCCGGAAGAGAGATCCATAGCGAAACAATTGCACTCTCAGTGCCTGGTTTGAACCAGGGAGACCACCGAAACACCTTGAATGCCTGCCCTTTCATCACCCATTTCTCCCTCGTATACACCTTCAAGAATTCTGATTCAGCCTGGAACCGAACCAGAAGATGACGGTGATCCACCACTGTGATCGACACCACACCATGAACGCCTCAGTTAGATAGCCCACATTGCACCTCCACCGAAGGAAGATGTTGCGTGTAAAACTTGAAGATCAAGGCATGTTTATACGGTGTCGATATTCTAGCAATCTCTGTGTTGGATAGGATGATCGCCGCCTTCCTGAACATAGTAGTGGCCTCGCGAAACGGAATGTCATCCTAGACCCCCTTCTCCTGAAGAATATCTGCAAAAGATCGGCCCTCTGAAGAAACCCCACCCAACTCAGCTGCCGAGGGACCATATCGGACAAACAGAACCCTCCACTAACAAAAGAATTCTCGAGAGAACCCACACCTTCTGCCTGCAAGACGCTGCAACACCTACAACCCTGGATACGTCGGAACCCTAGAACAAGTCTCAGGCAAGAAAGATGAAGAAGATGCTCTGCCCAAGAAGCCCAGCGATGTAGCAAGGAACGAACCACCGCAAGAGAAGATGGCCCCACCTTCCTACCACCGGCACCCACAGATCCCAGGAGCGCGCCAGAGATACCCACTAGAACCAAGTCACGGCCACCGACATCGTTTCAGTCTCCCCACTGGAACCCTAGTCTAGAAATTGACATTTTCATGCTCAGTGTCTCAAAATCATATACAAAATCCATAGAGTAGCATATGGAATCTATAGAGTCACAAAGAGTACATCAAAATAACTCAAAACCCCATATAAGTCATTGTGAATCGGAGTATATTAGAGCAACACATGACATCTATCATAAGCCGGGTGGTGGAGGTAGAGGCCGAGGATATCCATGGAGATGGTTCATGATCTCTGAATGATACAACACCATCAAATCCCATGTTTGAGCAACTTGTTGATCGGAGTGAGTGGCATAGAAATGAAGTCGAGCAGTAAGTGAGTTGAAGTCATCAGTAAAATTGTTTCTCCATTCACATGATTCCTTATAGTTTTCCTCACTACTTGATATCTGTGTTTGAAGATTTTCAATTTTCGCCTTAATGTCTTGATCATCATCTTCAAAATTCTCTTCTTCACTTGACACTTCTGAGGTAGAATCATGAGAGGATTTCATGGACTTGAGTGTCTTGGTCCTCTTTATTGTTTGTTCTATTTTTTCTATGGTAGTAACATTTAGATTTTTGGATTTAGCTGGCAGTGATGGTTCATTGGTGAGGGGGACACAAAAATGCTCAAAGAGGTTGGTGAGTGAGGGGCCATAAAATAGTTTGGTCTTGACATGCTCCATGCAATGAATCATGATACGAGACCAATTGATTGGGATTCTCTTGGTAATGACATAGACAGCCTTACATGTAAGTTCACTTAATTCATCATTGTGACCCTTCTTTTGAATAAGGTTGGCTGCCACAATGTAGGCAATAATCCTAGTTCACAATGTAGACAATAATCCTAGCTTGTTTTGCTAATTAATTTATTTTATTTGGTTTAAAGGATGACTTTTTATTTGTGGAGATTTATTTGTTCACATCTTGATATGACCAACCTAATTCCTCTAAAGTCAAGGTTATATCTAATCTAGTGCAAAGAATATTCAGTATTTGTCATAGGAGGTTTTCATCAAATGGCAATGCAGTGCCTAACACAAAAGATTCACTTACATAATTGGAAATTCTAAGGTTGGCATAAAAATGTGAGACCAAGTGTGGATAATACTAATTGTTTGTGATTGATGAGAGAAAAGGGACAAACATTTGGCCTTGGAGCAAAGGAATTCGCAAATCTTTCCCTATGAGTCTTCACAACAGCCACATCGATGAAATAGATCCACTTTTGTCCTTGAGAGGCTTTATTAGATTTGGAGGATGGAACTTGCTTCCTTTTCCCTTTTGTTGGCTACATTTTCTTTGGCGACTTTGTGGAAAGAGTGGACAGAGAGGGGCAAAATAAGGATGTGATGGCAAGAAAGTGGCAAGGAAAACTTAGGGCTTTTTAGAGGAGGGAGGAGAATGACAAGGGAACTAGGGCTTCGTGAGAGGAGGAAAAAATAGTGTATTACCCATTTAAAATCTTAAGGCTTAACATAGGGTTTGATTCAAGAAAAATGCTATGCTAAAATATGTTTGATATGTCATTTTTTTTGTATAAGGCATACGGCTGAGAGTGTGTTCGATCGACCAGACATTTTTAGAAGTTTGAACGTACAAAACAAGATTACTGACAGAGAGCGTATTTGATAGACCAGCCGATTTTGGCAAACCGAAATAATTGGATAGGGGTAAAACCAAGAGCATCTTCGGTCATCCAACCAATTTCGACAGACCAAAATATGAGAACAAGGGCGATCGATCCAACATGGGTAGCCTAAAATGTCCATAGATTAATTAACACGTAGGCAAATTGGTAGACCGAAAAATTTTGATATACTGAGTTAGAGATAATTTTTAAAATACATCTTCAAATGTGCAAATTCCTAAATTCTTCTAATATTCTTAATAAATTGTCATTCATCTAATGCCTTTGTAAAGATATCAGTTAAAAACTCCTTTATTGAAATAAATTCTAGTTTTATGTCATTTTTTAAGACATAATCTCTAAGATAGTGATGCATAATTTCACTATGTTTAGTTATAGAATGATGAACTAGATTTTTAGACAAATATATGGCACAAGAGTTGTCACAAAAAATAGGAGTAATTGTGAATGAAAGACTGAAATCATTAAGAGTTTGTCTCATCTACAAAACTTGAGCACAACAATACACAACTACAATATATTCATCCTCAATGGTAGAGAGAGCAACACTATTTTGTTTCTTATTGAACCAAGAAACTATTGAGTGTCCCACAAATTGATAGGTTCCACTGGTGCTTTTTCTATCCATTTTGCATCCGACAAAATCGACATCACTATAGGCTATAAGATATAGGGTTGCACTTCTAGGGTAAAATAGGCCATAGTCCTTAGATCCTTGTAAATATCTTAAGATTCTTTTAACTGCAATTAAATATGATTATCTAACAGAGGCTTGAAATCTAGCACAAATACATACACAAAACATAATGTTTGGTCTACTGGCTATTAGATAAAGAAGGGATCCAATCATACCTCTATATCACTTTTGATCTACTTTTATTCCATTTTCATCCTTATCTAGTTTATTTGATGTACTCAAAGGAGTCTTTGAAGTTTTAGAATTTTTCATTTCAAATTTTTGTAATAATTCCTTAGTGTATTTTTCTTCACCAATAAATATTCCTTCTTTCATTTGTTTTATTTGAAATCCAAGGAAAAATGTCAATTCCTATAGGAATATCTCAAGGACTATAACTTAAGCTATCCTACCACCTAGGGAAGGCCGATGTGGTCGTGGATGCAATAAGTAGACGTACTCATGTCATGGCAAGCCCGATGATCAAGGAATGGCACATGTTGAAAGGATTGGATGAGTGTAAGCCTTAGAAGTAGTCTTGGTGACTTGTTGGAGCTTGGATGGCTAACTTGTCTATTCGGCCAAGGTTACTAAAAGCAATAGTGGCTGCTCAACAACTAAACCCTTTTGTACATGAAGCATGGGAAAAGCTGGAGACAAGAGAGGCACCTCATTTCTTTGTTGGTGTAGATGATGGGTTGAAATACGACTAGCACCTGTATGTGCCTCCAGTGGAAGAAGTGAAGTAGAGATTGCTGGATGAAGCCCACCGATCCAAATATAAGGATCTGAAAAGGATCTTTTGATGGCTTGAGATGAAGAGGGAGATTGCTGAGCACATAGCTAAGTGTGTAACTTGCCAGATGATGAAGATCGAACACTAGAAGCCGAAAGGGACTCTGCAACCTCTAGATATTCTAATTTGGAAATGGGAGCATGTCTCTATGGACTTTGTGATGGGATTACCCAAGACCAAGAGAAAGAACGATGCAGTATGAGTAATCGTCGATTGGCTCAAAAGTCAATACATTTATTGTTTATAAGGGTAAATCTGCCATTGTCACAGCTGACAGAGTTGTATGTGATTGAAATAGTTTGATTGCATGGAGTGCCTGTGTCGATCATGTCTAACAGCGACACATGGTTTACATCGAGATTTTGGAGAGCATTACAAGAAGCATTGGTACTATATTGAATTTTAGCACAACCTTCCATCCTCAAATAGATGGTCAGATCGAAAGGACTATTTTGACACTGGAAGATATGTTGAGGGTCTGTGCTTTGGATTTGAACAGAAGTTGAGAGGAACATTTTCGATTGATTGAGTTTGTTTACAATAATAATTATCACTCTAGTATTAAGATGGCAGTGTATGAAGTTCTGTCTAGTAGACTGTGTAAAACACCCACTTGTTGGAGTGAAGTAGGCGAATGCCAGCTTTTGGGCTTAGAGATTGTACAACAATACACAAATAGACACTACAAGAAAAAATTACATTTTGCGAGAACAAAGAGCGAGGACTTAGCGGGGAATTGTCCTCGCAATAATATAACGAGGACATATAGCAAGGATTTTGCGAGGAAATTACCTCGCAATAATATAGCGAGTTTTTTGTGAGGATTTTTTCTCGCAATGTCCTCGCTTTTCATTTAGCGAGGAAATGTCTTCGTTAAAGTCCTCGCTAATTTAGGTATAAAATACCCTGACGTGGGACATTTTGCCCCTTTCTATCTTACCCTAAATTCAGTGCGTCTCTTCTCCTCTGCCTCTTCTCCTCGTCCATCGCTTGTCCTCCTCTGCCTTCTCGACGGTGCGTCGTCTCGCTAGATTCGTCGACACTGCATCCTCTCGTCGTCGTCCTCCTCCTCCGCCTTCTCGACGGTGCGTCCTCTCGCCAGATTTATCGACACTGCATCCTCCTGTCGTCGTCCTCCTCCTCCCGCTTGTTGCCGGAGATAGGTGAAGTGTTTCACGTTTCAGTCTGTTTCTGTTTTTGGTTTTGTTTTTGGGTCCTTTCACGTTTCGGTCTGTTTGGGTTTGATGGGTTTTCCAGCTTTAATCTGGTGGTTCAGAAGTGAGAGAAAGGTCACATGTGCATATGTATGATTATGGACTTTCATGCCTGAGATCATCCTCCATTAAATCTTAAATATCGTCAAGGTTTCTAAAACCTACTAAAAGAAATGATAATCTTGTTGGCAATGAAAAATTGAAAGTTAGTGCAAGTGTGAGGCATCTGGTACTTCCTTGCTCTCATTAATACAAATTTTTAAGGTAATACATATTTGTAAAGAAGAGTCTCAATATAACTCCACCCTGCCAGCAGAATGTGATACTAGTACAAGTTTAAGCAAAGGTGTGTCAACACTGAGCAAAATGTGATAAGACAATCAAATGATATCACTTGCAAGCTACACATACTTGGAAACCATGACAATTCAACTGTTTGCAATTTTAAGATGCTCAAGCATGCTATGGCAAACCTTGTTTTAGAAGTAATACACCAAGTAAAAAGGAAACAAAATTTCACCCTACCAGCAGAAACCATCAAATTGCAGAAATGTAAATGCAAGTAAAAGAGCAGAAATGTATTTGTCATTTTACAACACTATTTGAGCTCTTCCAAACATGTCCGACTTCTTGTGATTTATGAAAGACTATTATGGAAAGATGGTTCCCTTTCGGGGTAACATAAGAAAATTCGACTAATACAGAAATAGAAACATGCACTCCATTATCAGTAGCTCCATTTTTTTTAGATAGAAGCAAATAAACTTGAAACATGCACTCCACTCTGTAATGATCATCAGCTTCATTTTTTTTAGATAGAAGCAAATAAACTGGAAACATGCACTCCACTACAATATTAGCATATTGACCTGATTACATCAAAGAGCAGAAATGATACAGACATCCAAAAAATTCAAGTAGTAGGCAATTAGCCTGGAAGCTAGTTCATCTATCGTCCTTCAAGGAGATGAATGTGAAGATGATAAACAGATTGACCTAATCACATCAAGTAGCAGGCAATATAAGTTACATGATAGTCTCATACATTATCACTTAAAACATCAAGTAGCATTATCATACTAACCAATAATGCTTAACATCTAGTATATCAACAACATCAAAGTTTATTTTTGGTAGGTTTTACTCTGTTTTACTTTATCTTTAGGTTGTTACACGTTTTTTCTAGTAGTTAATGTTTTATGTTCCCCCATTAGAAAATTTTAAATGTAAAGTGTTTTGTCGATATAAGTTTTACAAAAGGTATCACTAAAATTTTATAAAATACTAACACTACAAGAAAAATTAGAATTTGCGAGGATAATGAGCGAGGACTTAGCGAGGAAATGTCCTCGCAATAATATAACGAGGAAATATAGTGAGGACTGAGCGAGGAAATGTCCTCGCAATTAGTTAGCGAGTACATAGCGAGGAAATGTCCTCGTTAAAATCCTCGCTAATTTAGGTATAAAATACCCTGACGCGGGACATTTAGTCGTCTGCCTCTCTTAACCTAAATCCCTTCATCTGCCCTCTCTCGACGGTGCGTCCTCCGACCTCCGCAGTGCCGCCGACCTCCGCAGTGCCTCCTCGACGGTCCGCCCTCTCTCGACGGTGCGTCCTCCGACCTCCGCAGTGCCTCCCCTCTCTCGACGGTGCGTCCTCCGTCCTCCGACCTCCGCAGTGCCTCCCCTCTCTCGACGGTGC
>JAMKQA010008587.1:0-14850 GCA_024699735.1 Posidonia australis | reverse complement strand
CATGGAAAACGGGCCGGGCCGGCCCAGGCCCGGCAAAAAAGCTAGCGGGCCGGGCCCGGCCCGGCCCGCGGGGGCCCGCCGGATAGGCCCAGTCCGGCCCACGCTGTGAGCGGGAAATGGCCGCCGGCCCGTGGGCCCGGCTCGGCCCGGATGCGGGCCATGGGCCGTGCCAGGCCCAAGGCCTATTGCGGCCGGCCCGGGCCGGCTGTTTCGTGGGCAGGGCCGGCCCGTTTTCCATGTCTAAGCATAGGTCCCAACTCTGTCTAAACTTAATGGGGTAGACAGTTTTGCCATATGCAAAGAACCTACAGTCTGGTATCTCCATACCAGGTCTAACTTTAATACGGATTCTGGAGAAGCCTAGAGTTTTCACAAAATCCAGAGACATATCAATCTCTAATAAATCAGCAAAGCTTTCAACCATATATCTGAATGTATCCACATTCCAAAGATGATGTGGAATCCCTTCGAGTCTGATCCAGACTCCTTCCTCTTTAATATTACAGATGCCATTGGAATTAGAAGTCCATGGTATGAAAGAGGCTGAGATCATTTGGAGCAATGGACCATAGAAATTAAGGGAGTCATTTATGTCTTTAATGGATGGGAATATCAGCAGGTATTTCCCAGGGGAGAAGGTTTGCACCTCTATATCAGGCGCGTTGGACCATTTAATCCGGATATGCTCCTGTAGGGTTTCTCTGGTAAGACTCGGAGAATGCGCAGTAATAATGGCACTGCGGGATAGTAACATTTGCTGATTACAGACCGCCTCAGAGGGGGCTAGAATGATTGGATTTTGAGGGGAAAGTCCAACCGATTTTATGGTGGGAGGGAGTGAGGGAGCCATGTGTGAACCCTGAAAAAATTTACACAAAGCTACGGAGTGTGAGGGTGATTTACACTTAAAACAGAAGCCCTTATACTTACATCCTATTTTTTCATGACCCCTCAGCCCACATCTAAAACATCTACCATGTTTAATGCAAAAACTTACCCTAGGAGGACGTGTTTTCTTCCTGCAAATCTTTTTCCAACCGCCAGACTCGTCCTCCGTTAGCAAAATTTTACAGCAAGAAGAACCAGGAGGAGAAGGTGAGGCTCGTCTAGAGGCAGAGAGAATGGGGGGTAGAAGTCTGAGTGGGAGATTGAAGCACCATAAATCTTGAGCCAGAGGAGGTGTATCGACTGTCAAAGGAGAGAGGTAGAGATGGGAACTGGGAAAAGCGGCACGACATCCCGGTGTCAGATTTATTTCCCGTACACGAAACGTTCCCAAGAGCCTCGAATTTGAAATCCCAATTTTGCTCCGTTAATAAGGAAATATTACCTCTAGACTCATCATCAATATCTGACAGATAATGCGGTGAAACATTATAGTTATCCGAAAATCCATCGCTAATAGGGGAGTAATTAGATTCCACATTGGAAATGACAGGATTAAGATCACGATTAATCCGATTTCCCGCTTTTTTAGCACAGCCTTTTCCACTTTCACACGGTAAAGCAGGACATGGTGGATAATAAATATGATTTGACTCGCCACTATTCACGAGGGATACAGAATGGCACCCGTCAAAATAAATCGTGGGAAAATGATGCCCCCACCCAAGAAAAACCCCATTATCAACGTTAGAGTTATTATTACCCGGAAAGCTAGTGCCATGATTTAATTCTTTAGTGGGAGTAGAAAAATAATGCGTTAAAGAAGGAGGATAATAGGCAGTGTAGTTCCACACTGAATCAAGGGTTTTTTCTGCAACGGCTGCATGCGTGTCAGTGCATAGGGATTCCCGCCACAGTCGGTTGCCAGAACAGGAGTTCCGGTAAGAGCCTACCGCCCTATCGAAGGTATAAGCCGGAGGAGCCAGAAGGGGTAAGAAACACCCTTCAGGAACAGAGGCAAAAGTGTCCCCCATACCCAGACCACGGACATCATCACAAGCAAAACTTAAAAATTTCCCAGGCATATCATAAATATTATCAGTTCTAACATCATCGTCACAAGCAAGACTGGAACCAGCCCTAGCTTCTCTTGTATTTTCTCCCAGGGCCTGATGTAAGTGAAGCCTATTATTTTTTGGACTTCTAAAAGAGCAATCCATCTCTATATCATCAAACACATAATAGGATCGTAGATTGATAAATCGATCAGTGATCAGAACCTTATAGCAAAAGATATAGTCCACAGAGATATTAGGGTAAAATCTGTAAAGAGGCAGAAGTTTGGGGGAAGATATCGCAGAGATGTACATGAAAACAAATCTTCCCGAATCACTCCAGAAAATCACAGATCCAGTCGACAAAGTGTCGAGAGAACCAAGAAGGGCAGGCACAGAACTACCACTAACAGGCTCAGAGGAAGAGTTTACCTCGCCGGAGCCTTTTACCTGACCCTCGCTGAGTCTTCCGGAGCAATTCCCAGAGTGACCGGATCTATCCTGAGAAGTGGAGAGATCGGGGGTCGCCGTCTCCAGAAGTGCAAGGTTGGATGCTCCCCCATCAGAAGGAGAGACGAGATGCAACAGATCTGCATTTCCCCGAGCACCAGAGGCCTGCGATCGTTCGCTGATTTGTTCCCTTTTGCTTGCCAGAAAAAGTGATTTCCCAGAACACAGTTGCATGATTTGGGAAAGTTGGAGATTCTAGAGAGAAGTTGCAGTTTCTCGCACTAGGTTTAAATGAGCACTGAGCGAACTTAAGTTCTTTTTACTTTTTGATGAGCAAGTTCCAAACAAAAAAATTGAAGTTAGTTCCTTTAATTTTACTGGGTTGTAATGATGTGTTACTGGTTAAATATTCATTTCCCCTTCATCACTCTTCTGTTAATAGTCAAGTATCAGATTGTTAAATGGTGGATTACTCAAATAACATTGGGTCATTTTTATATTTTCACTTAGCTTTGCGAACATTTAGGTAAAAGTCATGGGTTTTTCACAAACTCCTGGTATTTCTAGTTCCTATGATTCTACGAATGGAGCCCCTTTTAGTTAAAATATCAACACAATGAATTCACATTCTCATGAGGACCATGAAATCATAAAAAAATCTGATCAACTCGTTTGGAGGCGTTTGTTTCGGGATTTCAACTCTGACACGGCATTACACCAAAGACATTAAAATTGGACGTATCTCATATGTCCTACTGTCATCATTTTAAATATTAATTTTGTATCGGACTTCGGAGCAATACAATTATACAAATAAATAAAAAACGTGTCCAACACGATACAACATCGTAAAAATTAACACCTTGGGATACTGATAGCTTTGGAATGCAAGAAATTCATGTCGGATTCCTGCAAAGGACTGTTTCTCATTAGGGGGACCTGGCAACATTCTTGCATGGAAGGCAGGCTTTATGGTTTTGCTATACATGTCCTTCTCGCACTTCACAAAAGGAAAAAAAACAATATATATATATATTTTTTAAATTTTTTATTAATGTAACGATAACACCCTCTTAATTTCTATTTTAGAAAGATTTGATCTTACGGTGTTAAAATCATTAGAATTAAAGTCAAGGATTTTTAAAAAGTTAACAAGTTTGAAAAAGATTGATAGCTCATAGAAATTTTTTTTTTTTTTCATGACCTTGATTAATGTGAAGGTGAGATCCTTTTAATCTCTCTTTTACAATGATTTAATTTTATGATGCTAAAATTATTAGAAATAAAATCAAAATTTTCAATATGTATGCTTTCTCACCACTGACAAAAGAAAATAATTAAATTTTTTGTAGTGCTTAATTAACATTATGATGACATTTTAATCTATTTTTTAGAATAATTTAATCTTACGATGTTAAAATTTATAAACTCAACGATTTTCAAAAAGTTTAATAGTTTTAGTATGTATGTTTTCTCACCTTTGATTTTTTTTTTTTTGAAGTTCTAGATTAAGATGGCACCCTCTTAATTTCTCTTCAAGAAGGATTTAATTATACTACATTAAAATCATTAGAATTAAAGTCAATGATTTCGGAAAAGTAATGGATTTGAAGAAAAAAAACTTAATAGTTTTACTATGTATGCCTTCACACTCTTTATAAAAGAAAAAAAAATATTGTTTTGAATTCCTTGATTACTGTAAGGATAACATCCTCTTAATTTCTATTTTAGAAGGATCTAATCTTATGATTTTAAAATCTTTAGAATTGAAGTTAACGATTTTGAAAAAGCTTAAAAGTTTAGTTATATATGTTTTCTCACCATTGACGAAAGAAAAGAAATATTTTTTTCGAAGTCCTTGGTTAACATAAGGACGACACCCTCCTAGTTTTTCTTTTAAAGAATTTAATCTAATTATGATATCAAAACATTAGAAATAAAGCAAATTATTTGGAACAAGCTTAATAGTTTTACTATGAATACTTTCACACCTTCGAGAAAAGAAATGAAATACTTTTTTTAAAGTCCTTCATTAAGATTAGGATGACACCCTCTTAATTTCGCTTTTACAAAGATTTAACCTTACAGTGCTAAAATTATTAGAATTAAAATCAACGATTTTCAAAAAGCTTAATAGTTTATTATATATGTTTTCTCATCTACTATTTACAACAAGTTTTTTAAAAACCTTCATTGTCAACTATTAAAGTCAAAAAAAGAAATTAAAGCCAATCTCTTTTACAAAATGTCAGCTACATTTAAACTACTTAGCAATTGAAGAAGTCAAATTGTGACATATTTATTAAGATTATAATATAATATAATATAATCCAATCAAGAAGAAGAAGAAGAAGAAGAATAAGAAATTGGAATGTGAAAACATTTGCAAGATCAACAACAAAAAAGATCAATCAAACTGCAGGTAGTAAACTAAAGAGGCATGATAATGAAGATAAAAAGCAGGAAAAAAAAAAGGAAACTCTTTCGAAATTGCTAACAACAAGAAGTTCGCAAATCAATCAGGAAATCGAATGCATACCAGATCGAAATCGAAATTCTCCTCGTGAAATCTCTAGCAGAATCTGTACGATCCTTTTTAAACTCTGGCAAATTATCTTCTCAATATTGCTATTCATAAAGTAGCCGTGTTAGATTACGAATGGCTAAACGAGCTTTACTTATCACAATTACGGATGATTAATCTTTTCTTTTTGAGCATATCAAGCATTAACAAATGTTTTATGGTTGGAACCAAAAAAAAAACAAAAAAAGCGTATCTGCAACATAACATCTTCACAGATCACAAACTATCCTTTCAAACTCGAAGTCTACTAAAAGTACTACGTACGACAGCAATTCTTGATTTAACTGTTACAGCATAACAAATCCATTAATGCATAAGCTTCGTCTGATGGTTCATCACAAAGAATACAGTAAAAGATATATACATGATGCATCCTATGTGTGGCTCCATGGTCCCAAGAACATGAGAGTTCTTATAGGATCTTCAAAGCGCGGCACGTTGCATCTCTTCTTCTGTTTGAGACTTCCTACGACTGGAACAGTAGTGCTATTGCTGCTGCAAAGCTTCCAAAGTTTTGCAGCAAGAGAGCTTTCTCCCCATATGTGGGACTTCATCTTTCTGCAGAGGACCTCTTAACTCTCTGTAAGGTCTGCCATTACCAGCTATTTATAGGGAGGTGGGGAATATGCTGGAGGGGACAACTTTTCATGGTCTATGGTATGCATTAATGCATGTGTCGTTATAATATGATTCTTCAGTGGCAAGTTGCCAGATTGTTCTTATTCCAGTGGTAAGCATATTCTACATATGTATAATCATATCATGACTTCTTGAGATGAATGACATTGAGTGATAGGCACGGAAGAAAATTCTCTGTTATCCTTAATTCTTAATGATAAACTGTAGAAGAGATATGCTGCAAGATATGATCAGTCGTAATCATATCCACTTTGATCTTAACCACTTGGTGTTTAGGGTATATAGCTTATGATATGATAGGTGTTCGGGGCATGTGTTGTGATATAATAATTGATAAGACATGATATGCCGTTCGTCTGGAATCTCTCCCTGTGTTCCCCCTGTCACTGCGAAGCCACAAGTAGGATTCCTTATTTCCCTTTGGAGGTGATTCCTATTTCTTATATTATTGTTGAATCATTTTGGTTGCAGATTAATCTCCAACTGGTTTGCAATCTGTGGTGATTCTTGCAAAATCAAAATCAAGGAATCAAGGAATCTGTGCTCTTCCCTGTGTTTGTTTGCAAGTATCACAGTCCTAGATTTCAAGCATCAGCTATACTAGTAGACCTGGCATCATGCTGTGCTTGTGCTAGTTGAATATTGGTTTAAAAAAAACACTAGATAATTTATATGTTATATTTACAACGAAAAGAACAAGAAAGTTTCACATGCAATAACGTAAAAACAAAAATCTTGGATTTTGAACCATATGGAATATATAATGTACAAAACCACCCAAATCATGATCATGTTCAAAGATTAATTTACCCTTATTATTCATTTCACCATGTAATCACCGTGCCATCCGAAACCGTTGCTAACCTAGAAATTTCAATTCACATTTGAGTAGGATATTAACATCTAGGAGGGAAGAATAGGCTGGGCCATGTCGCACACTTGGTTGTGGGCTCCAAGAGGTTCTGAAAGGTCGGCCCACTTTGGTTGGTTTTGGGTCAAGTTGGTAGGTGGAATTCTCAAACGTCGATAAGACTTGCACTTCTTTAAAGTAAAATAAAGATAGAAGGTAGTGATGTTTATATCGATATTAAAATATATTTTTATGTAAGAAGCATAAATTGAAGAGTAAATGAATCAGAATATATACTTAGTAAAGTGTAATATCTAAATAAAAATGCTTCAAAGCGTGGTATTGCCTTGACTATATTGGAAATATGAATAATCAAAATGCTTCAAATTAAGTATATATAAGGAAAATGTAACCATACAACTCCCTCAATTCATCATTAGCAGCGAAGGACCCATGCATTGCACGGGATGCTATAAGCTGAATGTCATGAACCTAAATTGCACGCAAATCACTTCAAATCACAAAAAATAATTTGTCACACAATGAAATATGGCACAACAAAAGGAGAAAAAGATTACCCATATAAAGGAAATTTTTGCGAGGAATGCTGTAAAATTCTTTCAGTACAGTATCCACCCTAACAAATGTGTCATCATCACACTTCATAATGTAGGTAGCAGTCATATTCTGAACATGCAGAATGAGTGGTTTAGAAAGCTTTAAAAACATAATCTGCTAGCAAATAACTAAATACAACAAAGGTCTTTGGTAAACAACCAGCTCACTCACCCCATATTCAAAAATGACAATAGTCTTAAGAACAACTAGCTCAAAACGATCCATAAACAACAAAATCACAATGTCACCAAAACAACCTGCTTCCGTTTTTAGCATAGCAATAGCTTCTTTCCTTGGATTCTGAGCATCATTCAAATATAAGTAACAGTAGGGAGGGAAAAACCGATAATTAGTCATTCCTGGAAGGACAAAAGAACTTCATTTGGTTAACCTTTTTCCTCATCAAATAAGTTATCAAACCAAGTATCAAGGAAGCCTGTCAAAAATGCAATATGCATCCTAAAAGGAAAATAAGTTCAAAATAAATTTTTTTTGGGAAAAAACTAACAAATAGATGTTGTATTAAAAGAAAGGAACAAAGACCCTATTGCAAAGAAGACATCCTAAGCCACAACTTTGTTCTTAAATAGGTGATTTCATTAATTTTGACATGCACAACTAACTTATAACCAGTATGTAAAACTAGTTGTTTTGCATTGCATGATTAAAAAAAAACAAATACAATAAGATATTCTGTAGTTTTTAACATAAATTGAAAACTTACCAATGCAACAAGGAAACGAGCTACAACTCTTGAAGACTTGATTGCATTAGACTGTATCCAGCTTTTCCTAACAATCATACGCTCTGCAAAATGATTTGTGGCAGAAAGAATTCCAATAAAAACATCAATGGGACCTTCAAGAAGAGGTCTTGATTTCCACTTCTCAGACATTTCTAGCACTCGTTGAAATAAAAAATTGGGATGAGAAATAGGAAGAGAGTGCATCTTCAAGAGTGAATTTTGATAAAAACACCAATCAGACCTTCGGGAAGAGGTCTTGATTTCCACTTCTCAGACATTTCCACCACCCATTGAAGTAAATAATTGGGATGAGAAATTGGAAGAGAAGTAACATAGACTGAGTGAACATCAAGATTTCCTTTAATTGCTAACCCTGTTGCATCTTCTAGAGTGAATCCCTGGCATGGCAAACAATATACTTAACCAATTTCAGGCTCACTATTATCCAAGAGAGATAAGTCCAAATGTTTTGTTTCTAACATGTATACATGAATACACATACATGCAATTCAATGCATGTTGTACGAAATAGCTTGAAAAGAGATGCTTGCAAAAACAATAAAAAATATCACATGCTTTATAATTAACTATTCGATAGGAGAACGAAGTTATAAGTCGATTACCAAAGATGATATGATATCCTTTGACACCAGCTTTTATAGTTAAAACAAACAATCTACCCTCCACAAAAGGAAAAGTTCAGGTCATAGCAAGCTTCGTTGCACGACCTATGAACCTCCTTTGTAAGCTCTTTATACTCCCAAGCACCCCTACAATTTTTTGTTTTCAAAAAATAAACTTTTACAACACAAAAATTAACTAATGGGAAATAAATCAATACTTATTTTATCATTTAAGTATAGGAAAATATACAAAGAGAAGATAATGAGAACGACAAACTCACATTTATCCAATCTTTTTCTGTATATTGCAAGAAAGTCTTTGCTACAATTTCAAAAATCAAAAGGAGAAAAAAGAAGACAAGAAAAAACAAATGAATAAAAGTCTAAGCGTCATATCATTCTTGTAAGCTCTCCATACTCCTAAGAATTCCTACAACCTTTTTTTTCAAAACATAAACTTTCACAATCCAAAACAATTAACTAATTAGACATAAATCAATACTTATTTTATGATCTAAGTACAAAAAAATGGATACGGAGAGAAGATGATGAGATTTCTATCTGAACAAGAAAGTCACGAACACTTGTAATTTTTTTATATGGTAGATACAAAAAATTGTTTCAATTAGTCTTCTTACCTTTTTTTTTAACATTTACTAACATTGTACCAAGTTGATGAATTCAGTGTATTTGTCCAAAAGGAATCAA
Source organism: Posidonia australis (assembly GCA_024699735.1). Classification (NCBI taxonomy): domain Eukaryota; kingdom Viridiplantae; phylum Streptophyta; class Magnoliopsida; order Alismatales; family Posidoniaceae; genus Posidonia; species Posidonia australis. The sequence goes on along the minus strand of JAMKQA010008587.1, from coordinate 5,693 downwards.
AGAGACTTCTATGATTCTACCTGAATCATCAAATAGCAAATATCACTTTTAGTATTATTATTAGAATTAAAATTATGTAATAAATGAAAAGTATATAGTGAAATGCAGTACCTTTTTATTTAAACTTTTAGACCCACACAAGATGTTGAAACTTTATAGTATTTATACATTAGATTCTAAACATTAGATATTTCCAAATTTCAAGGATTTATTGAGATATTTTTCTACAAGGAGGGTTAAATTCAACATATTTGAGCAGAATTCATCACTTTGAGATTGGAACTAACATTGTTAATTAGTTTGGTGTTGTATATCATTTTTTGTAAGTGTCAATTATTATTGCAGTGAATAGAATCTATAACAGTTGCAATGAACCTAAAGAAAAAAATATAAAAAAAAGGTGTATACTAAAAAATGATTTTGAACAAAACTTCCATCTAATAAAACTCTCTACAAGCAACATAATGATGGTAAGCATAAAAGAAATCATATCACAAAATCTCTTGTTATAAATAGTTCCCATGTCCTTATAATAAGTTGGGAACATCTCTTTGATCAACATAAAAAATAGAAAAAATTTAATTATGCAATTGATGAAGCATATAGTAAAAATTACAAATATTGATCATTTACAATCAAATAGATGTATCTATGACATTCAATGTAGAACTTGACTACACATGAAGACATATCAACTTTATTATATGAACCATAACTCTATAAATAAAATATGATAAAGTTGACTCTTATCAAGTAGTGTAATTCTAGAGCTAATACATGCACCAAAATCCTAATTTCTAGAAGAGATGGCATTTGTTAAAGATCTCTAGCATTAAAGAGTTCATAGTTGGAACAATGTAAGATAAAGCAAACATATGTGAAAAGATCTTAACCTACATAAAGTATTAAAGATTCATCGTAAACCTCTAGTAAACAGACTTTGGCCCATGCATATCAGAACATGGCAAACTACAAAGGTATAGAAAAAGAAAATCACATAAGCCTCAAATTCACAAAGAAATCAAAGTTTGACTCTTTTAATTTTCAAATTTGACTTACATATTGGTGCAAAGAGGAGAGTGCACACCTCCTGATAAAAGCATTCAGATTGTCGAGCTTGATGCATCAAACTAATCCTCCCATCTAAACCATCAGTAAGGATCAATTCCGTTGAGAAGGAAAACAGAACAGTTGGCAAAGAACATCGATCTATTTGGGAAAGGAACATACTTCTAGATTCAATGCAAAACAAAAACTTCAATTTTTTGAATGTTAAGCTTGCAATATAAACAAAAAAAATTAAGGAATTAGTGTCCATAAATATAATGAAAAATAAAAATAAGGTAATGATCAACAAAGAACATGGACAAATTTAGGCTACTAAGCAACGAAATAAAACTATTCGATTAAATGATATAAAAGGATTATTAATATTCAAAGAAATATCGCATATAGAAAAAATTCCTAATAAAGTAAAGCAGTGAAAAACATACCAAATCCACAAATATTTGTTGCTAACAAATACACATCTTCTTAATCAATCTCCAAGGACCCGTGGAATGAGAATAATACTTGAAGTTGTGTTTAATGTAAATGAGGGTAAAACTTTACCAATTGCATGCTGGACAATAACCTGTAGCCTTTTTTTCCAGAGACAAAGTGTTGATCATGTAGTTTTAGGTATGTTTGGAAGCTTACTTCCTATCTTGTTTGCATTTTTTTCCCTTAGGTGGTTTTGCATCCAATGGTTCTCAAGGTTTCCAAGCTCATACACCTGAGAGGAACCAGGGGCGTTGAGCACTGGAAAGCCAACGTTCAACGTTGAATGCTAGAAACCCCAATGTTCAATACCTTGATCTCAGAATTGCAACGAAAATCCCCAAATCCCAGCATGCATTCTACTCCAAGCCACCAGAAAAAACATAAGCAACTGAAAACACATATATTATTATAGCATGTAATTTAAATCACAACTAATTATCAATTGGACTATCCAAAATCAAGAATTATAGGGTACTGGTGTTGAACGCCGCGGTCTGAGCGTCCAACGTTGAACGCTCTAGTCTAGGAGTTCAAAAATCCTAGTTGTACCCCTGCACTAAAAATCTCGCCTCGAGGCATGCAATTTCCCTCCCTAAATAATACACAGCTCATACATGCATAGCAGGCATTATGCACATATTGATATCCCAAAATCAATCCCAAAACATTATAAACATTAAACCAAAAAGGAGCGTGTGAATTGCACCCTTCAAGCGAGCAAATTGGTGATCTGACGCTTCTCACATGCTCGCAGCCACACCCCGAACACCCATCGACCAACCATCACCTTGCAGTAGCCCACACAATCATAAACCCTAGCATCAATGGTGCCACTCAAGAGGGAAAGGAAAAGAGGAAGAAGGAGAAGAGGGCATTAAGCTCAATGATCATCCTTACTTCTTCTCTTTCTCTCTCCCAAGCTCTTAGGCATCTAAAAGGCCACCAGAAACAATTCCACATCAGGCTAGGGGATGGAGAAGGGCGGAGGGAAGAAAAATCCCTCAAAATGCCACCATTAGCACTTATATAAGTAGCAACAACACTCAGAGTGTTATACGCTACCGATCGAACGTTCAACATTAAACGCCTGAATGTAGGCATTCAACAATCAAGTCGCAAAGTGTCAAATGCAAACTTCATGACGTTCGACACAAAATGGTTCACAGACTGTGTTTAACACGCTAAGATTCTAGAAATCTCCAACTTAAGTGTTGACTTCCAGAGATTTCACAAATTTCTCTTCTAGATGTTGAACCTACGACATCTGGCATCTAACATAGAATGCCATCAAACTAGCGTTCAATGCTCTAGAAATTTAGTTCAGGTGTAAAATGTTACTACTTGAGCGTTTAATGTTAAACACCCCTCATTAAGCGTACAACATCTTAACATTCTAGAATCAATTTCCGACCTATAATGCTGCCAAAAATCCAAATCATCACATCAATACTTAATTATAATTATTCTTATCTAATAGAAAAATTATCATCATTTATTCCTATATTTAAGCAAAAAGAACTTATCTTATTGAAGGAAGAAATAAATGTTGGAATTGAAAAAACTATGGAATAAAAACACAAGGAATGTGGGAAAAACAAAAAGAAGATGAAAAGAATTGTCTTCCCTAATAGTTAACATAGTGTCCATTAATAAATTTGTACGCATAATTAAATTTAATAAAATTTTAAGGATAGTATTTAAATTGATTAAATTTGTTACCTGTATAATATAAATAGTATTGTGATATGGTGGAACGTTCGATAAGATAATAATAAAATAATTTACTAGTGAAAGTTGACAAGTTCAAATTTCAAGGTAAAATATAATATTAACATCTATAAAAGGCAAAATTTTCTTTTTTGATGAGTAGAGAGGTATTATATGGTTTTTTTATTTACAATAAAAATGATATTAGTCTATGTAAAAGATAATTAAAATCATCCTATCTTTTATGTGCTTTGTCTTAAAAAAAGATATTGAAATTGTCTAACATAAATGATATTAAAAAGTAGTAAATTGGGTGAGTTCAATTAGAGTATAATTTCATATTATAAGACTAAATTTATTCATTTAATTATTAATTAGATGACATGTTATTATTTATTTGATCACTAATTATATGAATTTGTAGTCGACATCTTCTTCTTATATAAAAACTAGTGAAGCAGGTACGTGCGATGTAAGTATTAAATAAGGTGATTATTAGAAAGCCATTTAAGAACTAACTCGTTGGAAATGTATATTATATCGAAGAAAGTGTAATCAATTGGAATTGTTATTTATTTGTAATATACATGATGGAATATGTTTGTAATTTATGGATTTTAGTTATTGTAAAGTAACAATTTGGAATAATATTGTTAACTGATACGTGCATTGCACATTGACCAATTGTATTTGGGTTTTTTTGTTCATAAAACGTGTCATTTGTTTGGTTATATTGGTTATTATTATTAGATGTATGTAATACTACATATTTTGTATATTGTGTCTTCTAAGTGGGACTAAATATGAAAAGTATCGAAGAGAACCAAAAAGAGAAGAGAAAAAAGGAGTCAACTAATCTCATTCCACTGGACACATGCATTCCATTATTTCTTTTCTTCTTTCTTTCTCTCCCTCATTCACTCCAGCTATATGTTATTTACGTTGGCAAGAGCATGCAGAAAATACACATGAAAACACATAAGAAAGGGAACTCCAAAATTAATTAGATCGTAAAGCCAACTAAAACAACACAAGAGAACATAATGGAATGTCATGTTTGTTTAAAAGAGAAAATAAACAATAATTATACCTTTTTAGGTACTTCCATATATAGTAACCATAAAAATATTCAAGCCTTGCACGTGAATCTGTTTGACTATAGGAAAAAAATATATTAAAGAGATAGAATAGATAGAAGCTAATTATAGTATATCATTTTTTCATTTTATTCTAGGAGAAATCTACTTTCTGTAGAGGCAATGATTTCCTTTATGTCTAAGATGTTAATGTATTTCTTTGATTTTTTTTCAGCAATTTGTAAATGGAATAACCTTGGCGTCCATCGGAACTTTGAAATTTCAATATTGAATGCCTCTTCTCCATTGACTTATGTGAAAGAAAGTAAAGTAAATGACATATATGTCATAGTAGAATGTTTCTATTTTCGAATAAAGTATTGTATGACTCACTTGTGTTGCTATTTTTTGCAATTCACGGAGCATCTTTGTTGAAGAATATTGTTGCAGCATAATCAAATAATGTTACAATCAATGAAAATGTGTGATCAAAAATTTTAAGCCTCACCATGTACCTATAATTTTTTTTGATGTAATAGATTATAATTTACATATAGAAAGATTCTCTTTGGAATTGAGGCAATGGACTTTATCCAAATTTTGTATTAGGTGAGAAGATCTTTAATAGAATATTGTGTAATAATTTCTAATAGAATTAGAAATAGGTTATCTATACTTTCCTTTATTTTCTGCTAGACATTTGGAGCATTTGGATTTTCCTTTTGTATCTTTTTTCAATTTCTTCGAACATTTCATGTAAGATAGATACTAGAGGTCTTTGTTCTTGAAAATTCTTGATATTATTCCTTTGATATCATATATATCGTCCTTTTTAGATATTACAAGCCCATATAGAAATAAGAATATTATATTAGTAGAATGATGAAGGAAGAAGAAGTATGTTATTTATATGATGATGTATAAATTAACGTTTACTACAAAAATATACAAATTATATTACCTTGTAGTTGTTTTTTTTAGTAATTTTTTAGGCTGGGCAAGAGTTGATCATTCAGTTTCTATGTTTTCCTTTAATATAGTATAAGGAGTGACATACTTGAGCTTGTTTCACCAGAATTTTCGATGAGTCTATTCTCAATATTAGATTTCAATTGTTGTCAATTAAGTAGGGCTGTAAGTGGGTCGGGTATAACCCGTTAACCCGAGTTAACCCGACCCGTTAAGAACAGGTTAGGGTAGAACTTTTGTATATCCGTTGACCCGTTAACCCATCACCCGCTAACCCATAAATTTAGTGGGTTAGGGTCAAGGTAGCATACTACGGGTACCCGTTAACCCATTAACCCGGGGGTAATTAAGTAAATTTACCTAAACCCTAACATTTTAACATAAAATATAAATATATAT
>JAMKQA010008586.1:0-14311 GCA_024699735.1 Posidonia australis | reverse complement strand
TGTTATGTCCTTTTGTGCAGTCCATATGGAGTTCATTCACTGTTGCATGCATATATCCTGTCTTCACTTCTACTGAGGACCTATTTGTCATCCCCCCTGTGCTGAAATTTGATACTACTTTAACTGGTGCTCATACCTTTGTTCAAGTGGTTCTATGGATTGTTTGGCAGGAGAGAAACAATAGAATTTTTAGGGGTTTATACAAGAATCAATATATGATTACCAATGATATTTCTGCATTGTTTCATTGTTGGGTAGACTCTTTGACTACAGGTTTTGAAAAAAGTGAAAATATAAGGGCAATATCTTCATATCAGCAGAACAGAGAAGTGGAACAGAGTACTATGGCTCCCAGCAATCCCCAATGTGAGATGGAGTATGATACTGGAACTCCTGCTCTTCCATCTCGTGATTAACTTCTGGTTAATTGATTACCAATGCTGATTTTGGCATCTTACAGTTGCTGTGCTTTTTTTGGCATACATCACAAACTGAGAAGCTTGTAATATTTTTTGGTGGTCACCTGCTGTGTGACGGATCTTTATACTTGTAATATTTTTTGGGTAATACTCTGCAATACTTAGGTTGGCATTTTCCTATATTAATAAAACTTAATTACCGTTTACAAAAAACATTTTTCACGACAATGTAGCTTTGCCTTACTAGTGGAGTCCTTCTGTATGAATGGTGTGCATCCTTGACTTCTAGGCACTATACTGGTAGATGTCATGTACCTAAAGTACGATTCAAACCCCAACTCACTTAGATGTCAAGAAAAAATTACCTTACATTAATCGATATGACCCATCAAATCATCTCAGAACACTTAAAGGACCCATTTAAAATAGTTCTAAGCTTTATAATTATACATCTTCTCAAACTTCTCATTTCCCAATATGAAACTATCTTCTCAATCTCCAAGAAGCTCACCATGAAAGACCACAGCTTGACAACCAATCTTACATGTTGAGGTTCTTAGAGCCCTCCAGCATGTTCCCGAACTTTACAATGTTACAATGTGCATCCTTGAACTATGTTAAGTATATACTGTTATGTTGTTATTTATCTTTACTTATATTCCTTATTCGGATCCTCCAATGATCCAGATATGTCCCATGTAATTCCTTAAATACGGTCTTCCACGACCATGTATAAATGCGGAACATTCTTCTTATCATGGTATCAAAGTAGTGGCGAGCTGGGTCTTCGTCTCTTCACCTAGTGCCTTCTATATATGGTGACGAGCTAGGGTTTTTTTTCATCTAGTTTTTTGATCTCGTCTTCTAGTGTTGAGGTTCCTTCAGAGTCATCTTTCTTTTCTTGTTTTTTCTGACTTAGCTTCTTTTTAAGCTTAGATTTACTAGATCTTCTAGTTTTGAGTTCAGCTTTTCTAAACTCATAAGATTTGAACTCAGATCTACTAGATCCGTTAGGTTTGAGCTGAGATGTTCTTTCCTTTGTTTGCACTTGCATCTTTTATGCTCAGTTCTATCAGATCTATCAGCCTTGAGCTTAGATCTGTGCTTCTTTTGTTCTTTCTTGTTACTTTCTACTCTGATCTACTGATCTAAGGTTTTTGAACTCGAATCTATTGATCTACAGTTTTCCGTGCTCTTTCTTGTTGCTTTCTTCTTTGATCTAGAGTCCTTGAATTCAGATCTACCGATCTAGGGTTTCTTGTTTCTTTCTACTTTGATCTAGGGTTTCTATGTCCATGCGTTTTATCATGCGGAGGCCAGAGGCTAGTGGTGTTAATAGAGAATTGGAATCTGTTCTAGGAGAAGGAGGACACAATGTTAACACAAACCCTATCTTTTACAATCTTCAGATCATCCTCATGATGGTCTGGTTAGCACAGTCCTCACTGGTGACAACTATTCTACCTAGAGTAGATCTATCACGATGACTTTGAATGCTAAAAACATACCAGGTTTCATCGATAACACCTTGTTACAACTTGATATAAGTGAGTCACCATAAAAGCATCATATGTGGAAGAGATCTAATGACCTTGTATTATCATGGTTGTTGAATTTAGTTGAGCCAGAGATAGCCTCAAGTGTGATCTATTACGATTTTATTTCTGATGTATGGAAGGATTTGCAAGATTTATTTTCTCAAGGAAATGTTCCAAGGATTTATCAGATTCGTCAAGATATTGCATCTCTTTCACCAGGTCAATCATTTATTGCTACTTCTTTGACAAAATTGAATTCTTTACGGGATGAGCTAATTTCATAGTGAATCTTCCTTCTTGTAATTGTGAAGCTTTTAAAAAAAAACTTGAAAGACAATAGCAAGATAGGGTTATTCAGTTGCTTCTTGATTTTAATGAAACATGTGGACAAATTAGAGGTCAGATTCTTCTCATGCTTGAATTCTCTTCTTAGTTTGAATAAAGCTTATGCTTTAGTACTACAAGAAGAAAAACAAAGAAACATAGTTCATCCTTTACCTGTCAATGATAATAGTGTTATGATGGCAAATAAAGGAATCTGGCAGCATAAGTCACAAAATCATTTTGGAGATAAAAATAGGTCTCAAAATCAATCAAAAAATGGTAATAGACAAAAAAAAAGTGTACTCATTGTAAGGATACTGGTCATACTATTGATAGGTATTTCAGGATTATAATTGGATTTCATCCGGGACACAAATTACATAAAGTCTATCTTGAAAAGAATGCAGCAATTGTTATTCAGAAGGGTGTTAATATTCCTTCTTTAACAGTCGTACTTTTATTGAAGATATTGTTAAGACAGAGGTTCCTAGCTTTACACCAGATCAATATAATCAAATTATAAATTTTCTTAAGACAACTACTAACCTAAGAAATATAACCACTACAGCAGATATGCTTTCTTGTTCTTTTTCTATGTTTAATAAGCAAACATGGGTAATTGATGTTGAAGTTTTTGATTACATGTGTTGCGATGAATTTTCTATACACAATATAGTTCCATCGATCAATACATCACTTATTAGGTTGACTACAGGAGATTTTACTACAATAGATTCTATTGAAAATTGTCGGATAAGTCTCAATATTATTCTTAAAAGCGTTATTTATGTTCCCATGTTGAATGTCAACCTTTTATCTTTTAATGTATGTGTGGAAGGTAATGTGTAATCTAGCCTTTTTAAATGTGTGGCTCATTTATCGACTTGGTTTATCAGTTACTTAATTTTTAGATTGGGATTAGGATAAGACAGTAATTTTTAGGTTCTGTCAGTCTACATGGCTAAACATGCATCAGCACCTCTACGATTGCGGTACTACAGATCATGGGCTTGGCGAACCGCATTTCGATCGTCTATTTAGCAAAGGACGCTTCTTGTTTAAACAGGCAAATTAAGGACAAATAATGTACAGTCGTGATCCAATTCTAGATGGGTTGCAGATTTGTAGTTATATTTAAGATAACTGTAGTGTTTTCTCAACGTACTGATTTTCTTGTTGGGGCTGCTGCCCCAAGAACCGAGAGCAAAAAATGCTGGAGAATACAAGAGATGTCCTTCCATTCATGGATCAAGAAACTATAAAGATGACATTGCAATGCGATGTTTTTTTGTTAACGGTTGAGATAGAAGGATGTGAATTTTTATGTATATTTTAGGATTTGAATTTGAAATCTGTGACGAGTTTAAAGTTCTTTCAGTCACTGTGACAATGAGACATTGTCTGTTGCAATGTGCAATTATCCAATAAAAATTCGACACTTTGGCCCTTGCCAACTTCTGCTTTACCGCTTGTATTTATAGACCGATAACGTGCACAGAAGTGAGGATTATTTGTTTTGTCGCTAAAAACACTCCTCGATCTCTCCATACAGGCATTTGAATTGCGTAATCTCTAAGTAATTAAACATGTTTAATTATCTTGATGATGTATCAAGTCCGAGGTCCATAGTTCAGAGACACAAAAAAACAATAATATTGGTTCTCCTTTTTTCTTTCTCACTGTATCATAATTTCTGAATTCAATTTCAGGCAGAACCAAGGTCGCATGCATGCCACAATTATGAATCAAATGGACGACCATTACGGTAACCATCACTGTACATCATATAGTTTACTTTGATCCACATTTCGATAATTATCATGAAAAAATTCACGCTGTAGTGAGCATGATTTGCTGAACATGGCGTGCCCTTGGAAGCTCGGAAGTGTGAATCCCTTGGCATAAAAGAACCCTTTCACCCGAAGTTGACAATTATCAGTCTCCCACATGAGTGTAGTGTTCATTAATGTGGTCTGCTCGCGTCATGCTGTCCCACTAAGATTTCATGCCCACACTGAAAAGGGAGAATAAAAGGAAGTTGTGTTAATGATGTGTTGGTTCTTTGAACAAGAAGTCAAATAAAGCTATTGATATAATAATGTGCTCCAATATTGCTGGCTAGCTTGCACTTTCAAGCCAAAAATTACGTTGGCTGTAGAAGTTAAACAGCATGTACCATTGGTAAGAGAAATCGAGCGTACCGAGTTTTGTTGAAGAATTGCCTCAAGTTGTTTACTGTGCGTTTTTTTTAAAATTTGCTAATTAAAGATCATTTTTTGTAGGACAAATTGTCCTAGTTATTCTAGAATAGATTCTTTCTAACCAGACAAAGGATTAGTTATTCTGTTACGTTGAAGCTGAAATGAAATTTGCCCAAACCAGTGTGTGGTGCAACTGCCGACCAAAAGCTGTACGAAGTTTAATAAAGTAAATTCTTTGAAGAGATATATATGATGGTGCTGGTAAAGATGTTAACTAGGGAATTTTCATGATAGCATGCATGCCTATAGGAAACAAAGGTTCTGTGCTTTGGAGTAGACTCTTCAGGGTCATCATTGGAAGAGCCCGTGGCAATAGCCTACAGGCACTGTATTAAGTCATGCTATGGTATGATAGTATCCGTATCCGTTGTCTTGAAAAATATTTCATTCTCATCCACTCTCCGTTACCATAAACACGTAAATTTGAATGACCAGCGATTGTTCAGAATTCTAGAATTGATATTTGGCATTATGAAGAAACTTGAACTCCTGACAGAAACAGAAACGGAAACAAATTAAGAAGTTAACCAACCAAGTAAAATATTTCACGGAGGCGGTAACAGATAAAATACAGAAGGAATCTCTCCGATGTTGGCATGGAAATATAATAAAAATGTCACCCATGTGAAATGTATACATTTTGAGAACCCCTTGCTCTGCAGAACAGGAAGCTGCAGCGGCAGCAGGCATAAGTTCTGAAGACAATGGCATAAAAAGGAAACAAAACAACAGAAACAGTAGTACCAATAATAGTTATAAAAGGAAAAAGAGACCAAAGAAAGCAGGAATAGAGATTGGCCCCTACGTGACATCAGGAGGCGTGGCGTTTGCCCCACCGTCTTTGCCTTCTTTCCTCCTCTTCTCCTCTTTTTCCTTGTTGAAGGCTACATAAGAACAAGAAAGAAGAAAAGAAGGGTGATGGTAATGGGATGCTCGAGTTTAGAGGGACCCCATGTGGAAAAGCTACTTTGGTAGTGTGATATAAAAGATAACACGCCTTGCCATGGATGTAATCATGTAGTCCCCCCTCTCCATCATTCGTGTTTCTTTCTATGCACCATCACAGATTCACAGTCATGCAGTAGCAGCATTAGTCACAGTAATAAGTAGTATTGTTGCTTAATTCTATGTCGCAGAATTCGAGCCTGATGGATACTACGAAACCGTAGCACTCTGGTCAAGTCTTTATTCTTTTCTTGTTCTCGTTATTCAAATTCTTTAGGCAATTATAAAAATGAAATCCCTAGCTTTTCAGGCCTACACAGAGAAGGTTGAGGTCACAACGGATCTCAATAATACTTCTATAAGAAATTTTGACACACACACACACACACACACACACACAAAAACAACCCCAATCCTTACCCAAAAAAAACCAACAAAGGAAAATCCATCATATTACAGGTAAAACTTAATCTATATTGGAATTCACTGCAATTCAATATTTCACATTGCATGCAGGTAAAGTTAGTCTTATGAAAGAACTGATCATTAGGTAGGATCAAGGCAGGACCCCGTCATCTAGATATAATAAGCTATTGAATAACATCAAGAAAACATGTAGTACAAAAGTTTGCAAATGAAGATCAAGGGAAATAAACATATATTTTTTGATGGTTGATGGATGCATGAGGTGCTTCTCTAAGTTTGATGACGGAATAAATAATTGATCAATTGCATGGTGGAAACCGGTGGCTTCTACTTCCGTTCAAATCACACAGTCACTCTTTCCCACTCATGGCTCACCTCCCTCCTCACCCTCCCACTGCCCAACAAATCAAAAGGAGGACCCATCTCTCTTTCTCTCTCTAGAGCAACTTATTCAGTAGTCGCTTTCCTGTACTATAAATAGTGTACAAACGCCTTCCCCTCCCCATTGGAACATATCAGCTGCAAAAGAAGAAGAGCAAAGGAGAAGGGAAAAAGGTGGTGGAGAAAGAAAGAGAGACAACAACGAAAGCAAGCGATGGGTTCTACGTCAAACGGGAACGATGACAAGGTGGTGGAGACAGTGGTGGTGGGGAGGTACACGGAGATGGAAACTGAGGAGAAGTCCAAGACCATGAAGTCCAGACTCTCCATGTTCTTATGGCATGGTGGCTCTACCTATGATGCTTGGTTCAGTTGTGCTTCTAACCAGGTCAGATCTAGTCTTGTTGATTAAAAGCTCATGCTTTTAGACTCATGGTATATATTGTTGGATGATTATGCTTTCTGAATCTTCAGGTTGCGCAAGTTTTGTTGACACTACCATATTCGTTTTCTCAACTGGGTATGTTGAGTGGGATCCTGTTCCAGATCTTCTATGGTGTGATGGGCAGCTGGACTGCTTATCTTATAACTATTCTTTATGTTGAGTATAGAACCAGGAAGGAGAGGGAGAAGGTTGATTTCAGAAACCATGTCATTCAGGTACATACACAACTTTGTTATTTACTACCTCTGATTACTCTCGTTGTATGCGTATCTCATTTTCTTGGCATGGATGTTTATGTTCTGTTTCATGAACTTCCAAAACAAAGTGGTTTGAAGTGTTGGATGGTCTACTTGGGAAGCACTGGAGGAATGCGGGGTTGGCATTCAACTGCACCTTTCTCCTCTTCGGATCTGTGATTCAGCTCATAGCCTGTGCAAGGTACGTATTAGGATCATTACTTCGTCTTTCCGGTCCCATGCTCCATCTTGTCGATGTGGGTCTTCTCTTCATTACCGGACAAAGGAAGATGCGCAGAGACAAGTGATACATATGTTGTTTTCTGCACTTCGATGTTACATATGTGTCCTTACTTGATCCTGTGTTTGCATGCCTGTCATGTTGCAGCAACATATACTACATAAATGATAGGCTGGACAAGAGAACCTGGACATATATCTTTGGTGCATGCTGTGCAACTACAGTCTTCATCCCATCCTTCCACAACTACAGAATTTGGTCCTTCCTTGGCCTGGTGATGACCACATACACTGCGTGGTACCTCACCGTTGCCTCCCTCCTCCATGGCCAGGTAAACAAAGAAACATACATGCACTTCCAAGATTTTGTCCATGTCCTTATAGCATTATGAAAATGCTTATGTTTTAGTGGAACTATGGGCGTGGCAGGTGGAAGGAGTGAAGCATTCGGGTCCAGCAAAGCTCGTTCTCTACTTTACGGGGGCTACAAACATTCTCTACACATTCGGTGGCCATGCTGTTACAGTGTAAGGCGACAAGGCGTAGTTCAAAGAGCACAACTTGTTTCTTCTTTATCCTCTTAAACTTATCAAAATTAACCACCAATAGATATGTTAGCTAGCAAAGAACTGAAAAGAACAGTCCCCCATGTGATTGTCTACTATATAATATAGTTTCCATATTTCATAAAAGGAACTGTAGACTGTTGGGTTTCTGACTGTGTACAGTGGTTGTGTTCCTGTATAGTATACATTTAGCATACATACAGAGGCATACATTTAGTACGGATCATGCTTCATGTGGTCAAAAGATCTACATAGGCTGGTTGGTAGAGACAAGAGCAGATAGAGATGGTTCATAAACACTGACGGACACAGCTGCATATTTGATACTCCCGTACACTACAAGAACTTTTTCCTTTATCAGTCCTGTTGCTATTGTTGCCGAGATCTAAACATCAGTAACTAATAACAACACTAACAATAGTAGTAATTAATACAGGGAAGTCATGCATGCGATGTGGAAGCCACAAAAGTACAAGGCCATCTATCTGTTCGCAACATTATACGTGCTAACGTTGACACTACCATCGGCACTGTCCGTGTACTGGGCGTTCGGCGACATGCTTCTGGACCACTCCAACGCCTTCGCCCTCCTCCCAAGGTCTCCATTCCGTGACATGGCCGTCGTCCTCATGCTCATCCACCAGGTATGCATAATACATACGTACACAAACACAAACCAACGATGTTCACATATGGAAAACTGGAACGGACCCAAGTTGATTATTGGTATTTTGCTTTTGACTCAGTTCATAACGTTCGGGTTCGCGTGCACGCCGCTCTACTTCGTGTGGGAGAAGGCAATAGGCATGCACGAGTGCAAGAGCATGTGCAAGCGCGCAGCAGCTCGCCTCCCGGTGGTGATACCCATCTGGTTCCTCGCCGTCATTTTCCCTTTCTTCGGTCCCATCAACTCCGCTGTCGGCGCTCTCCTCGTCAGCTTCACCGTCTACATCATCCCTGCGCTCGCCCACATGCTTACCTTCCGCTCCCCCTCCTCTCGTGAGGTACAGCAGCACACCAACACAAGCATCCACGGAACCATGCTTTCGTGATGTACTTATATATAACTAACTTGTGTTTTTCTATGGGTTCTGTCCAGAACGCAGTGGAGCCACCGCCGGCGATGATGGGGAGGTGGGTGGGGGTGTACGTGATCAACACGTTCGTGGTGGTGTGGGTCATGGTGGTGGGGTTTGGGTTTGGTGGTTGGGCCAGTATGACCAACTTTGTACAACAAATCGACACGTTTGGGCTGTTCACCAAATGCTACCAGTGCCCACCACCACCTCAGCCACCCTCCTTGCTTCCCTCCTCACCCAGTGCTGCTGTTCCACTTCCACACAATGGGTTGTTCAACTCCACTGGCTCTGGTTTTGGCTCTGCCCCCTCCCCTTCCCCTGCCCCCTCCCCTTCCTTTTTTGCTCTACACCGCCACCGTAGCGGCCCGTGAAGACAGATTCCATCAGAGTTTAGTCTTTTGAGAAAAGGGTGAAGCGAACAAGTGGTTGAGACTAAATTAAGAACGGTTTCTTGGCAGAAAGCAAGCAGAAGCATGCGGGCTCATTGAAATTTAATAACAAAGCTAGAGAGTGATGAGGATTTGGGAGGAAGGGGGGGTGGTTCCTGATTAAGATGGCGCATGCTTAGAATGGGTTGTTCACAGTGGGGGATGTAGCCAGCATGGATTATTGTTTTTGGTTAATCATGGTAGACTCATTTGTGTGTGTTCGTTAGGGGGTGTCGTCATTAGCATCGTACTTCCATGTGCTTGGGGAACTGGTAGCCTCGTGTGTTTGTGTGTGTTGGTGAGCGAGTGTCGTCGTTAGCTTAGTATTTCCATGTGCTTGGGAAACTCATACGAGGGAGTTTTTTTATTCAGTCGTTTTCTACTTTTAACTCGTTCTTAAATGTTGTTGATGACTTATTTTATGCCTTTACTAGCAATGGATCTGTGCATTAATTCTGATATGTTGAACGACAATATTCTTCTTTTTTTTTGATAAATTTAGTATATTTGTCCAAAGATATAAAAATAACAAATGTTATAATACATCAAATGTACATACCTACAATTTTCATAATAACTAATTAATGCACCCTCTAAGAATAAGTAATGACAAGTCTAGATAAATGGAAAAATAACATGATACTAACTATATTATTTTTCATTCGTTGAAATATAACCTCACTTGTTAAAACAACATTAATTATTGCACTTAATCTTGATTTTATAAGTACAATATTAGCAACAACTCAAACAACATATGTAGAATCAAACATTACTATTTCTATGTATGCTTCCTTTAAAGTTGAGCATCATTTACATCATCTCCGGTCAATCCATAGATGTGATTTCTCTATTGTAATATTTTTATAATTTGTTACTTGTGTTTTGCTTTTTAATGTTTATGTTAGAAAGACAAGAACAATCTAAAAATTCAAAAACTACAATCTCAAAAACAAAAAACTACAACTCCTTTCATTCAAACTTGACACCTTGATGCGTTGCTGGATCCAAATCCAAATAGTAGAATAGATCTGTTGGTTCCTACTTACATGTAAAAGATAAGGATTAACTATAATGATGCTCAAGACTCAAGTTCAACGAATAAAGATAGTTTCAACCTAAAAGCTAGTCCCAAATTGAAAGAATAACTCTCTTATATCTAATAAAAACAATATTTAAAAGGAAACTTATGCAATATAGCAAAAATGTTCTAATGTAGTAGAGGTAACTCAACACAAACATATATTTCCATTTTCTACCATCGAATTTATTACTTTAAGTTGTATAGTTTAACAAAAAACTCCTTTACTAAACATTTAAGATCTCTCCACACAAAAAATAAAAGATTGAAATTCATTCACATATCTTGTCTTATTTTGCTACTTTAACTTTTGAAACCCTACATGCTTGCAATTACTGTTCTCAAGGTCACTTATCAAAGTTTGCATGGTTTATAATTTGTATTATAAAGTTCAATTCAAGCAAAATAATTTGATTTTGAAGTAGTGATGAAACATGTTTCCTAAAGTTTTTAATAGCAAAAGAGAATAAATTGCTTGAAAGTCATGAAGTGGAAAAGGACAAAACAAGATTGGTAAACCATGAGTTACATCATGGAGACAATATCAACACCTTAAAGAATAAGAGTTAAAAATACACGATTGTTTTCTTTATACAAACCAAACAATTTTCTGATAATGGCTTACTTTAAGAAAATTACATGCTTAAAAAAAACCATAGACCAAACCAACAGTATAAAGAATATTTAGCTTCTACGTCTGCTTCAACTTTCTTTACAAGAAGAATCTTCTCTGCTTCACCTTTGTACATGCTAGCAACTACATTCTTTGAACTGAAATGTTAAGAACTTTGTCAAGTAATGTAAGAACATAGGAATTATAGTAAGTAAAATTATCAAGATTAAATTGCATCCCAAAATGTCTATAAACTAATTGCAAGAGAAAGATATCCATCATTTTGCTTGCAAATAAAAGTCATGCTCTAAGAATAACCTACATTGAAAATGAGAAACAATCATTGTCTGTTAGAAATCTAGTCCCAATCAGAATCTACTTCAATCTAGGTCTACTTGGGGTGGAAGTAAATGGAAAGGCATGTGAATTGCACTTCAAAGAGAAATCGATGGCATCGTTTTTCTTAGGTACTATTTGGTTTAGCTTATGGTAGGAATCAATTTTCTCTAAAGCTAAACCAAATAGTCACTGGAAAAAGTCATTAGGCTTAGAACAGAAGTGAAAAGTTGTCTACAGCTACTTAACTAAGTGGTAAAGTCTCCTTAAGGTTGTACAAGAAGTTTTTTTTTGGTATCGGTAAGTTGCATTAATATAAATCCCAAGGAAAAAGAACCAAGGGAATCAATCGTCCAAAATATCACAGAGCATTATACAGAACTAAAAAAAGACGTTTTGGCAATGTTTTTGCCTAATAGATACGTGCCACCCAGCTTTGCTAGAAATTCAATGTTTAAAGGAAGTCTACTGTCCCATATCAGAAGCAGGGGCAGGCTCTTGCATGTCTGTGACAGAGGTAGGGTGAGGAGCCTCCAAAAAACTCCTAGCAGTGGCAAGGTTAAAGGCTTGGTTCACAGACCATGCAGCGTTCATAAAAGATAATAAGTTCAGCAAAGCATCCTTTTCAAACCCTGAAGCAAGAGTATGTAACCATTGATTCATTAGTCCAATGACATCCAATATAATAAGAAAATTAGGCTTAGAAGAGCCTCGAAAAATTCTACAATTTCTTTCTTTTCAAGTCAACCAGAGGATAACTTAAAATAAAACATACCAACCACGGTTATTTAAAGAAAATCTAAGAGCAGGTTTATAAACAAACAAGTCATGCATGCTATAGTAACTTGGGTATAAATATGAAAGAACGAAAAAGTACCATATCTGGCAAATATAATTACAGTTCAGAAATAAATGAGTATTAGATTCAATGTGGGAGTCACAAAAAATACTGTTTTAAGAGCCAGTCCAACCTCTTCTAGTCAAGTTTTCTTTAGTCAAGTTTTTGTTATGAAGTACCAACCAAGAGAAGAGTTTGACTTTCAATGGAGCCCAGCTCTGCCAGATATGCTCAGAATATGTGAATCTAAGTCCACCATCGTTTAATACATTGTAACAGGACTTAACAGTAAAAATAAAAGTGGTGGAAGGCGTCCAAGAGAGGATGTCCTCTTCCTCCCCCAAATGGGTGGAGTGGAAGATAGACACCAGAGAATCAAATTGGGATTGCAGAGCATGACAATCACGTAGTTGAATTCTAGAGTGGTCAATCAACTTGCTAAAATTCTCCCCAAATAACTCCCATATAGTTTTTATGGAAGCTTTTCTCCATTTACTGGCAGAGTAGAGTTCAAGGAAAAGATGTTTTAATTTTATCCCATTCCACCAATTATGTTCCCAAAATAACGTATCTTCCCCATTCCGCAAATGGTATATAGAAAAACAATTAAGAATATTAAAACAGCTTTTAAGACTGAACCACGGAGGGGAGCAATAGTTTGTGGAAGTGTTTAATAGAGCACCAGGCCATAGAGTATTGAGGTATCTGGCCTTAACTAATTCTTTCCTTTTCACATGACAATTTCCTGAGAGTAATTGCCATAAAAGTTTAGTTTTGAGTGCTAAGTTAAAATTTCTGAGGTTAATTATCCCCCAGCCTTTATGCTGCTTAAGTTTACAAAGAGAAGTCCACTTGACTAAATGCACTCCCTTTAGGGAAGTAGGGTTAGAATTCCATTGAAAGTTACTTCTAATCCTGTCTATATCTTTCTCTACCTGTCTAGGCATGTGCAGTACTGACAAGAAATAAGTGGGAATGACTGATAAAACTGAGTTAATCAACGTCAGCCTTCCACCAAGGGAAAGAAAATGTGCTTTCCAGTGAGACAGTTTTGAAGATATCTTCTCAATAACTGGAGTCCAATCTTTCCGTGTGGCTTTCCTATAATGTAGAGACATACCCAGATATGTAATAGGTAGCTCAGCTGACTTGCATCCTAGGGACTTGCATGCATTGTCAATAGAGTCTTGGCCTACCCTTATCCTAGTGAGGGATGACTTAAGGAAGTTGATTTTTAGGCCAAAACATGATTGGAAGCAGCAAAGAATACGTTTAATATTGACAATATTATCTGAGCCTTCAACTAAAAACAGAATGGTATCATCAGCATATTGAATATTTAACACATGGGGTCCCCCATGAGGGAATTGAATGTCTGCTATAAGATTATGATTCAGCGCTAACTTTAACATTCGATTTAGGACATGTGTAGCTATGATAAAGAGCAAGGGGGAGAGAGAATCCCCCTGTCTAAGCCCTTTTGCTGCTCCAAAGAAACCATGAGATGACCCATTAAGTAATATGAAAAATTTAGTAGAATAAATACACATCTTGATCCAGGAGATCCATTTTCCCCTAAAACCTAACCCCTGTAGGGAATCTAATAAGAATTCCCAATTGACATTGTCAAATGTTTTTTCAAAATCCAGCTTGAGAAAGTAACTAGGTACTTTTAAGGATCTCATCAGATGGAGGGATTCCTGGGCTACAAGGAAACAATCCCCAATTGAGCGTCCAGCAAGGAATGCACACTAAGAATTGTCAATTACCTGGTTAAGAATAGGAGAGAGCCTAGAGGCCAGGGTTTTGGTAAGTGTCTTATAAATACTATTCACCAAACTGATAGGTCTAAAATCTGTAATCAGACTAGCTCCGGACCGTTTGGGAATCAAGACAATAAATGTCTGATTGAAGGGGAAAGAGTGTCAAGATCACCTGATGCAAAGAAATGATGAAAGATGTTTATTATGTCGTGTTTTATAAGGTCCTAGAACTGCTGGAAGAAAAACATTGGGAACCCATCTGGTCCTGGACTTTTGTCACCTGGTAGTTTGACAAGATTTGCCTTAATCTCTGCTTCCGAAAATGGAACTTCTAGGGAATCAAGGTTAGGAATCTTAATGGGAGCCAAGCGATCCCAATTGAGAGAGATTCT
>JAMKQA010008584.1:0-10211 GCA_024699735.1 Posidonia australis | reverse complement strand
CCTTTTCTCGAGACTCCTCTGATCTGGAGGTGATCCGAGTCGTCGGTACCTTATAGCCTTGGACTAACCATCTATCCTTTCCTCGAGACTCCTCTGATCCGGAGGTGATCCGAGTCGTTGGTTCCAGATAGCCTAGGACCAACCATCTATCCTTTTCTCGAGACTCCTCTGATCCGGAGGTTATCCGAATCGTTGGTTCCTTATTGCCTAGGACCAACCATCTATCCTTTCCTCGAGACTCCTCTGATCTGGAGGTGATCCGAGTTGTTGGTTCTTTATAGCCTAGGACCAACCATCCATCCTTTTCTCGAGACTCCTCTAATCCGGAGGTGATCTAAGTCGTTGGTTCCATATAGCCTAGGACCAACCATCTATCCTTTTCTCGAGACTCCTCTGATCCGGAGGTGATCCAAGTCGTTGGTTCCTCATTGCCTAGGACCAACCATCTATCCTATCCTCGAGAATCCTCTGATCCGGAGGTGATCCGAGTTGTTGGTTCCTTATAGCCTAGGTCCAGCCATCTATCCTTTCCTCGAGACTCTGCTGATCTAGAGGTGATCCGAGTCATTTGTTCCGTATAGCCTAGGATCAAACATCTATGCTTTCCTCAAGACACCATTGATCCAGAGGTGATCCGAGTTGTTGGTTCCTTATAGCCTAAGACCCACCATCTAACCTTTTCTCGAGACTCCTCTAATCCAGTGGTGATCTGAGTCGTTGGTTCCCTATTGCCTTCGACCAACTATCAATCCTTTTCTCGAGACTCCTCTGATCTGGAGGTGATCCGAGTCGTCGGTACCTTATAGCCTTGGACTAACCATCTATCCTTTCCTCGAGACTCCTCTGATTCGGAGGTGATCCGAGTCGTTGGTTCCAGATAGCCTAGGACCAACCATCTATCCTTTTCTCGAGACACCTCTGATCCGGAGGTGATCCGAATCGTTTGTTCCTTATTGCCTAGGACCAACCATCTATCATTTCCTCGAGACTCCTCTGATTCAGAGGTGATCCGAGTGGTTGGTTCTTTATAGCCTAGGACCAACCATCCATCCTTTTCTCGAGACTCCTCTAATCCGGAGGTGATCTAAGTCGTTGGTTCCATATTGCCTTCGACCAACTATCAATCCTTTTCTCGAGACTCCTCTGATCCGGCGGTGATCCGAGTCGTCAGTACCTTATAGCCAAGGACTAACCATCTATCCTTTCCTCGAGACTCCTCTGATCCGTAGGTGATCCGAGTCGTTGGTTCCAGATAGCCTAGGACCAACCATCTATCCTTTTCTCGAGACTCCTCTGATCCGGAGGTGATCCGAGTCGTTGGTTCCTTATTGCCTAGGACCCACCATCTATCATTTCCTCGAGACTCCTCTGATCCGGAGGTGATCCGAGATGTTGGTTCCTTATAGCCATGGACAAGCCATCCATCCTTTTCTCGAGACTCCTCTAATCCGAAGGTGATCCGAGTCATTGGTTCCATATAGCCTAGGACCAACCATCTATCCTTTTCTCGAGACTCCTATGATTCGGAGGTGATCCTAGTTGTTGGTTCCTAATGGCCTAGGAACAACTATCTTTCCTTTCCTCGAGACTCCTTTGATCCGGAGGAGATCTGAGTCGATGGTTCCTTATAGCCTAGGACCAGCCATCCATCCTTTTCTCGAGACTCCTTTGATCTGGAGGTGATCCGAGTCGTTGGTTCCTTATAGCCTAAGACAAACGTTCTATCCTTTCCTCGAGACTCCTCTGATCCGAATGTGATCCGAGTCGTTTGTTCCTTATAGCCTTGGACAAGCCATCTATCCATTTCTCGAGACTCCTCTGATCCGGAGGTGATACGAGTCGTTGGTGCCGTATTGCCTTGGTTCAACCATCTATCCTTTCCTCGAGACTCCACTGATCTGGCGGTGATCTGAGTCGTTGGTTCCTTATATCCTAGGACCAACCATCTATCCTTTCCTCGAGTCTCCTCTGATACGGAGGTGATCTGAGTCGTTGGTTGCATATAGCATAGGACCTGCCATCTATTCTTTTCTCGAGACTCCTTCGATCTGGTGGTGATCCGAGTCATTGGTTCCATATAGCTTAGGACCAACCATCTATCCATTCCTCGACACACCGCTGATCTAGAGGTGATCTGAGTCGTTTGTTTCGTATAGCCTAGGACCAACCATCTATCCTTTCCTCGAGACTCCATTGATCCAGAGGTAATCGGAGTTATTGGTTCCTTATAGCATAGGACCAACCATCCATCCTTTTCTCGAGACTCCTCTAATCCGGAGGTGATCCGAGTCGTTGGTACCATATTGCCTAGGACCAACTATCAATCCTTTTTTCGAGACTCCTCTGATCTAGAGGTGATCCGAGTCGTTGGTACCCTATAGCCAAGGACTAACCATCTATCCTTTCCTCGAGACTCCTCTGATCTGGAGGTGATCCAAGTCGTTGGTTCCTTATAGCCTAGGACCAGCCATCCATCCGCTTCTCGAGACTCCTCTGATCCGAAGGAGATCCGAGTCGTTGGTTCCTTATAGCCTAGGACCAACATTCAATCCTTTCCTTGAGACTCCTCTGATCCGAAGGTGATTAGAGATGTTGGATACTTTTAGCGTAGGACCAACCATCCATTCTTTTCTCGGGACTACTCTTATCCGGAGGTGATCCGAGTCGTTTGTTCCATATAGCCTAGGACCAGCCGTCTAACCTTTTCTCGAGAATCCTCTGATCCGGAGGTGATCCGAGTCATTGGTTTGGTATAGCCTTGGACCAACCATCTAACCTTTCCTCGAGACTCCGTTAATCTGGAGGTGATCCGAATGATTGGTTCCTTATTGCCTAGGACCAACCGTCTATCATTTCCTTTAGACTCCTCTGATCCGGAGGTGATCCGAGTTGTTGGTTCTTTATAGCCTAAGACCAACCATCCATCCTTTTCTTGAGACTCCTCTAATCCGGAGGTGATCCGAGTCGTTGGTTCCATATAGCCTAGGACCAACCATCTATCCTTTTCTCGAGACTCCTTAGATCCGGAGGTAATCCGAGTCGTTGGTTCCTCATTGCCTAGGACCAACCATCTATCCTTTCCTCGAGAATCCTCTGATCTGGAGGAGATCCGAGTTGTTGGTTCCTTATAGCCTAGGACCAACCATCTATCCTTTCCTCGAGACTCTGCTGATGAAGAGGTGATCCGAGTCGTTTGTTCCGTATAGCCTAGGACCAAGCATCTATGCTTTCCTCGAGACACCATTGATCCAGAGGTGATCCGAGTTGTTGGTTCCTTATAGCCTAGGACCAACCATCCATCCTTTTCTCGAGACTCCTCTAATCTGGAGGTGATCTGAGTCGTTGGTTACATTTTTCCTTGGACCAACTATCAATCCTTTTCTTGAGACTCCTCTGATCTGGAGGTGATCCGAGTCGTCGGTACCTTATAGCCAAGGACTAACCATCTATCCTTTCCTCGAGACTCCTCTGATCCGGAGGTGATCCGAGTCGTTGGTTCCATATAGCATACGACCAACCATCTATCCTTTCCTCGAGACTGCTCTGATCCGGAGGTGATCGGAGATGTTGGTTCCCTATAGCCAAGGACCAACCATCCATCCTTTTCTCGAGACTCCTCTAATCCGGAGGTGATCCGAGTCATTGGTTCCATATAGCCTAGGACCAACCATCGATCCTTTTCTCGAGGCTCCTATGATCTGGAGGTGATCCGAGTCGTTGGTTCCATATAGCCTAGGAACAACCATTTATCCTTTCCTCGAGACTCCTCTGATCCGGAGGAGATCTCAGTCGTTGGTTCCTTATAGCCTAGGACCAGCCATCTATCCTTTTCTCGAGACTCCTTTGATCCGGAGGTGATCCGAGTCGTTGGTTCCATATAGCCTAGGACCAACCTTCTATCCTTTCCTCGAGGCTCCACTGATCTGGATGTGATTCGAGTTGTTTGTTCCTTATATCCTAGGACCAGCCATCAATTCGTTTCTCGAGACTCCACTGATCCGGAGGTGATCCGAGTCGTTGGTGCCATATTGCCTTGGATCAACCCACTATCCTTTCCTCGAGACTCCACTGATCCGGAGGAGATCCGAGTCGTTGGTTCCTTATATCCTTGGACCAACCATCTATCCTTTCCTTTTGACTCCTCTGATCCGAAGGTGATCCGAGTTGATGGTTACTTATAGCCTAGGACCAACCATCCATCCTTTTCTCGAGACTCCTCCAATCCGGAGGTGATCCGAGTCGTTGGTTCCTTATAGCCTAGGACCAGCCATCTATCCGTTTCTCGAGAATGCTCTGATCCGGAGGTGATCTGAGTCGTTGGATCTGTATAGCCTAGGACCAACCATCTATCCATTCCTCGAGACTCTACTGATCCGAAGGTGATCCGAGTCGTTGGTTCCATATATCCTTCGACCAACCATCACTCCTTTCCTTTTGACTCTAATCCGGAGGTGATCCGAGTTGTAGGTTCCTTATCGCCTAGGACCAACAATCCATCCTTTTCTTGAGACTCCTCTAATCCGGAGGTGATCCGAGTCGTCGGTTCCTTATTGCCTAGGACAAGCCATCTATCATTTTCTCGAGACTCCTCTGATCCGGAGATGATCTGAGTCGTTGGTTCCTTAGAGCCAACGACCAACCATCTATCCTTTTCATGAGACTCCTCTGATCCAGAGGTGATCCGAGTCGTTGGTTCCATATAGCCTAGGACCAACCATCTATACTTTCCTCGAGACTCCTCTGACCCGGAGGTGATCCGAGTTGTTGGTTCTTTATAGCCTAGGACCAACCAACCATCCTTTTCTCGAGACTCCTCTTATCAGGAGGAGATCCGAGTCGTTGGTTCCATATAGCCTTCGACCAACCATCTATCCTTTTCATGAGACTCCTCTGATCCGGAGGTGATCCGAGTCGTTGGTTCCTTATAGCCTAGGACCAACCATCTATCCTTTCGACGAGACTCCTCTTACCCGGAGGTGATCCGAGTTTTGGTTCCTAATAGCGTAGGACCAACCATCGATCCTTTCCTCGAGACTCCTTTGATCCAGAGGTGATCCGAGTTGTTGGTTCCTTATAGCCTAGGACCAACCATCCATCCTTTTCTCGAGACTCCTCTAATCTGGAGGTGATCCGAGTCGTTGGTTCCATATAGCCTAGGACCAACTATCGATCCTTTTCTCGATACTCCTGCGATCCGGAGGTGATCTGAGTCGTTGGTACCTTATAGCCATGGACCAACCATCTATCCTTTCCTCGAGACTCCTCTGATCCGGAGGTGATTAAGTCGTTGGTTCCTTATAGCCTAGGACCAGCCATCCATCCATTTCTCGAGACTCCTCCGATCCAAAGGAGATCCGAGTCGTTGGTTCCTTATAACCTAGGACCAACCTACTATCCTTTCCTCGAGACTCCATAGATCCGGAGGTGATCCGAGTCGTTGGTTTCATATTGCCTAGGATCAACCATCTATCCTTTCCTCGAGACTCCTCTGATTCGAAGGTGACCCGAGTCGTTGGTTCCTTGTAGCCTAGGACCAACTATCAATCCTTCCCTCGAGACTCTTCAGATCCAGAGGTGATCCGAGTTGTTGGTACCATATAGCCTAGGACCAGCCATCTCTCCTTTTCTCGAGACTTCTCTAATCCGGAGGTGATCCGAGTCGTTGGTTCCATATGGCCTAGGACCAACCATCTATCCTTTTCTCGAGACTCCACTGATCCGGAGGTGATCCGAGTCGTTGGTTCCTTATAGCCTAGGAACTACCATCTATCCTTTCCTCGAGACTCCTCTGATCCGGAGGAGATCTATGTCATTCGTTCCTTATAGCCTAGGACCAGCCATCTATCCTTTTCTCGAGACTCCTTTGATCCGGATGTGATCCGAGTCGTTGGTTCCTTATAGCCTAGGACCAGCCATCTATCCTTTTCTCGAGACTCCACTGATCCGGAGGTGATCGAGTCTATGGTGCCGTATTGCCTTGGATCAATCATCTATCCTTTCCTCGAGACTCCACTGATACGTAGGTGATCCGAGTCGTTGGTTCCTTATATCCTCGGACCAACCATCTATCCTTTCCTTTTGACACCTCTGATCAGAAGGTGATCCGAGTTGTTGGTTCCTTATAGCCTTGGACCAACCATCCATCCTTTTCTTGAAACTCCTTTAATCCGGAGGTGATCCGAGTCGTTGGTTCCATATTGCCTAAGACCAGCCATCTATCATTTTCTCGAGACTCCTCTGATCTGGAGGTGAACCGAGCCGTTCGTTCCGTATAGCCTTGGACCAACCATCTATCCTTTCCTCGAGGCTCCGCTGATCTGGAGGTGATCCGAGTCGTTGGTTCCTTATAGCCTAGGGCCAACCATCTATCCTTTCCTCGAGAATCCTCCGATCCGGTGGTGATCCGAGTTGTTGATTCCTTATAGCCTAGGACCAGCCATCTATCCTTTCCTCGAGAATCCGCTGATCTAGAGGTGATCCGAGTCGTTTGTTCTGTATAGCCAAGGACCAACCATCTATCCTTTCCTCGAGACTCCTTTGATCCAGAGGTGATCCGAGTTGTTGGTTCCTTATAGCCTAGGACCAACCATCCATCCTTTTCTCGAGACTCCTCTAATCTGGAGGTGATCCGAGTCGTTGGTTCCATATAGCCTAGGACCAACTATCAATCCTTTTCTCGAATCTCCTGCGATCCGGAGGTGATCTGAGTCGTTGGTACCTTATAGCCATGGACCAACCATCTATCCTTTCCTCGAGACTCCTCTGATCCGGAGGTGATTAAGTCGTTGGTTCCTTATAGCCTAGGACCAGCCATCCATCCTTTTCTCGAGACTCCTCTGATCCAAAGGAGATCCGAGTCGTTGGTTCCTTATAGCCTAGGACCAACCTACTATCCTTTCCTCGAGACTCCATAGATCCGGAGGTGATCCGAGTCGTTGGTTTCATATTGCCTAGGATCAACCATCTATCCTTTCCTCGAGACTCTTCTGATCCGAAGGTGACCCGAGTCGTTGGTTCCTTGTAGCCTAGGACTAACCATCTATCCTTCCCTCGAGACTCTTCTGATCCAGAGGTGATCCGAGTTGTTGGTACCATATAGCCTAGGACCAGCCATCTCTCCTTTTCTCGAGACTTCTCTGATCCGTAGGTGAACCGAGTCATTGGTTCCGTATAGCCTTGGACCAACCATCTATCCTTTCCTCGAGACTCTTTTGATCCGGTGGTGATCCGAGTCTTTGGTTCCTTATTGCCTAGGACCAGCCATTTATTCTTTTCTCGAGACTCCTCTGATCCAAAGGTTATCCGAGTCGTTGGTTCCATATAGCCTAGGACCAACCTTCTATCCATTCCTCGAAACTCCGCTGATCTAGAGGTGATCCACGTCGTTTGTCCCTTATAGCCTTGGACCAACCATCTATCCTTTCCTCGAGACTCTTTTGATCCGGTGGTGATCCGAGTCTTTGGTTCCTTATTGCCTGGACCAGCCATCTATTCTTTTCTCGAGACTCCTCTGATCCAAAGGTTATCCGAGTCGTTGGTTCCAATGAGCCTAGGACCAACCTTCTATCCATTCCTCGAGACTCCGCTGATCTAGAGGTGATCCGCGTCGTTTGTCCCTTATAGCCTTGGACCAACCATCTATGATTTCCTCGAGACTCCTCTGATCCAGATGTGATCTCAGTTGTTGGTTCCTTATAGCCTAGGGCCAGCCATCTATCCTTTTCTCGAGACACCTCTGTTCCGGAGGTGATCCGAGTCGTTGGTCCTTTTAGCCGAGGACCAACCATCTATCTGTTCCTTGAGACTCCTCTGATACGGAGGTGAACCGAGTCGTTGGTTGCATATAGCCTAGGACCTGCCATCTATCCTTTTCTCGAGACTCCGTTGATCTGGTGGTGATCTGAGTCGTTGGTTCCTTATAGCCTAGGACCAACCATCTATCCTTTCCTCGAGACTCCGCTGATCTAGAGGTGATCCGAGTCATTTGTTCCGTATATCCTAGGACCAACCATCTATCCTTTCCTCAAGACTCCATTGATCCAGAGGTGATCCGAGTTGTTGGTTCCTTGTAGCCTAGGACCAACCATCCATCCTTTTCTCGAGATTCCTCTAATCCGGAGGTGATCTGAGACGTTGGTTCCATATTGCCTCGGACCAACTATCAATCCTTTTCTCGAGACTCCACTGATCCGGAGGTGATCCTAGTCGTTGGTTCCATATAGCCTATGACCAACCATCTATCCTTTTCTCGAGACTCCTCTGATCCGGAGGTGATCCGAGTCGTTGGTTCCATATTGTTTAGGACCAACCATCTATCGTTTTGCTCGAGACTCCTCTTATCCAGAGGTGACCCGAGTAGTTGGTTCCTTACAGCCAAGGACCAACCATCCATCCTTTTCTCGAGACTCCTCTAATCCGGAGGTGATCCGTGTCATTGGTTCCATATAGCCTCGGACCAACAATCTATCCTTTTCTCGAGACTCCTCTGATCCGGAGGTGATCCGAGTTGTTGGTTCCTTATAGCCTAGGAACAACCATCTATCCATTCCTCGAGACTCCTCTGATCCGAAGGAGATCTGAGTCGGTGGTTCCTTATAGCCTAGGACCAGCCATCTATCCATTTCTCGAGACTCCTTTGATCCGGTGGTGTTCTGAGTCGTTGGTTCCATATAGCCTAGGACCAAACTTCTATCCTTTCCTCGAGACTCCTCTCGATCCGGATGTGATCCGAGTCGTTTGTTCCTTATAGCCTAGGACAAGCCATCTATCCGCTTCTCGAGACTCCACTGATCTGGAGGTTATCCGAGTCGTTGGTGCCGTATTGCCTTGGATCAACCATCTATCCTTTCTTCGAGACTCCACTGATCTGGCGGTGATCCGAGTGGTTGGTTCCATATATCCTAGGACCAACCATCTATCACTTCCTCGAGACTCCTTTGATCCAGAGGTGATCCGAGTCGTTGGTTGCATATAGCCTAGGACTTGCCATCTATCCTTTTCTCGAGACTCCTTTGATTTGGTGGTGATCCGAGTCGTTGGTTCCTTATAGCCTAGGACAAACAATCTTTCCTTTCCTCGAGATTCCGCTGATCTAGAGGTGATCTGAGTCGTTTGTTCCGTATAGCCTAGGACCAACCATCTATCCTTTCCTCGAGACTCCATTGATCCAGAGGTGATCCGACTTGTTGGTTCCTTATAGCCTAGGACCAACCATCCATCCTTTTCTCGAGACTCCTCTAATCCGGAGGACATCCGAGTCGTTGGTTCCATATTTCCTAGGACCAACTATCAATCCTTTTCTCGAGACTCCTCTGATACGGAGGTGATCCGAGTCGTTGGTACCATATAGCCAAGGGCTAACCATCTATCCTATCCTCTAGACTCCTCTGATTCAGTGGTGATCCAAGTCGTTGGTTTCGTATTGCCTAGGACCAGCCATCCATCCTTTTCTCGAGACTCCTCTGATCCGAAGGAGATCCGAGTCGTTGGTTCCTTATAGCCTAGGACCAAGCTTCTATCCATTCCTCGAGACTCCTCTGATCCGAAGGTGATTAGAGATGTTGGTTCCTTTTAGCCTAGGACCAACCATCCATCCTTATCCCGAGACTACTCTAATCTAGTGGTGATCCGAGTCGTTAGTTCCTTACAGCCTAGGACCAGCGATCTATCCTTTTCTCGAGAATCCTCTGATCCGGAGGTGATCCGAGTCGTTGGTTTGGTATAGCCTAGGACCAACCATCTATCCTTTGCTCGAGACTCCTCTGATCCGGAGGTGATCCGAGTAGTTGGTTCTTTGTAGCCTAGGACCAACCATCCATCCTTTTCTCGAGACTCCTTTAATACGGAGGTGATCCGAGTCATTGGTTCCATACATCCTAGGACCAACCAACTATCCTTTTCTCGAGACTCCTCTGATCCGGAGCTGATCCGAGTCGTTGGTTCCTTATTGCCTAGGACCAACCATCTATCCTTTCCTCGAGAATCCTCTGATCCGGTGGTGATCCGAGTTGTTGGTTCCTTAAAGCCTAGGACCAGCCATCTATCTTTCCTCGTGACTCCACTGATCTAGAGGTGATCCGAGTCGTTTGTTCAATAGCCTAGGACCAACCCTCAATCCTTTCCTCGAGACTCCATTGATCCGGAGGTGATCCGAGTTGTTGGTTCCTTATAGCCTAGGACCAACCATCCATCCTTTTCTCGAGACTCCTCTA
>JAMKQA010008583.1:0-14072 GCA_024699735.1 Posidonia australis | reverse complement strand
CAGAGGAGTCTCGAGGAAAGGATAGATGGTTGGTCCAAGGCTATAAGGAACCAACGACTCGGATCACCACCGGATCAGAGGAGTCTCGAGGAAAGGATGGATGGTTGGTCCTAGGCTATAAGGAACCAATGACTCGGATCACCTCCGGATCAGAGGATTCTCAAGAAAAGGACAGATGGTTGGTCCTAGGGTATAACGAACCAACGACCCGGATCACCTCCGGATCAGAGGAGTCTCGAGAAACGGATCGATGGTTGGTCCTAGGTTATGAGGAACCAACGACTCGGATCACCTCCGGATCAGAGGAGTCTCCTGAAACAGATGGATGGTTGGTCCTAGGCTATAACGAACCAATGTCTCGGATCACCTCCGGATCAGAGGAATCTCGAGAAAAGGATAGATTGTTGGTCCTAGGCTATAAGGAACCAACGACTTGGATCTCCTCCGTATTAGAGGAGTCTCAAGAAAAGGATAGATGGTTGGTCCTAGGATATAACGAACCGACGACTCGGATCACCACTGGATCTGAGGAGTCTCGAGGAAAGGATAGATGGTTGGTCCAAGGCTATAAGGAACCAACGACTTTAATCACCTACGGATCAGAGGATTCTCAAGAAAAGGATAGATGGTTGGTCCTATGCTATAACGAACCAACGTCTCGGATCACCTCCGGATCTGAGGAATCCCGACAAAAGGTTAAATGATTGGTCTTAGGCTAAAAGGAACCATCGACTCGGATTTCCTCCGTATTAGAGGAGTCTCAAGAAATGGATAGATGGTTGGTCCTAAGCAATAACGAACGAACGAATCGGATCACCTCCGGATCAAAGGAGTCTCGAGAAAAGGATTGATGGTTGGTCCATGGTTATAAGGAACCAACGACTCAGATAACCTCCGGACCAGAGGAGTCTCGAGAAAAGGATGGATGGTTGGTCCTAGGTTTTGAGGAACCATCGACTCGGATCACCACCGGATCAGAGGAATCTCGAGAAAAGGATAGATTGTTGGTCCTAGGCTATAAGGAACCAACGACTCGGATTTCCTCCGTATTAGAGGAGTCTCATGAAAAGGATAGATGGTTGGTCCTAGGCTATAACGAACCAACGACTTGGATCACCACCGGATCTAAGGAGTCTCGTGGAAAGGATCGATGGTTGGTCCTTGGCTATAAGGAACCAACGACTTTAATCACCTTCGGATCAGAGGATTCTCAAGAAAAGGACAGATGGTTGGTCCTAGGCTATAACGAACCAACGTCTCGAATCACCTCCGGATCAGAGGAATCCTGAGAAAAGGATAGATGATTGGTCCTAGGCTATAAGGAACCAACGACTCGGATTTCTTCCGTATTTGAGGAGTCACAAGAAAAGGATAGATGGTTGGTCCTAGGTTATAAGGAACCAATGACTCGGATAACCTCCGGATCAGAGGAGTCTCGAGAAAAGGATGGATAGTTGGTCCTAGGTTATAAGGAACCATGACTCGGATCTCCTCCAGATCAGAGGAGTCACGAGTAAAGGATGGATGGTTAATCCTAGGCTATAACGAACCAACGACTCGGATCACCTCCGGATCAAAGGAGTCTCGAGAAAAGGATTGATGGTTGGTCCTAGGTTATAAGGAACCAACGACTCGGATAACCTCCAGATCAGAGGAGTCTCGAGAAAAGGATGGATGGTTGGTCCTAGGTTATAAGGAACCATCGACTCGGATCACCTCCGGATCAGAGGAGTCTCGAGGAAAGTTTAGATTGTTGGTCCAAGGCTATAAGGAAACAACGACTTGGATCACCACCGGATCAGAGGAGTCTCGAGGAAAGGATGGATGGTTGGTCCTAGGCTATAAGGAACCAACGACTAGGATCACCTTCGGATCAGAGGAGTCTCAAGAAAAGGACAGATGGTTGGTCCTAGGCTATAACGAACCAACGACCCGTATCACCTCCGGATCAGCGGAGTCTCTAGAAACGGATAGATTGTCGATCCTAGGTTATAAGGAACAAACGACTCGGTTCACCTCCGGATCAGAGGAGTCTCGAGAAAAGGATGGATGGTTGGTCCTAGGCTATAACGAACCAACGTCTCGGATCACCTCCAGATTAGAGGAATATCGAGATAAGGATAGATGGTTGGTCCTAGGCTATAAGGAACTATCGACTCGGATTTCCTCCGTATTAGAGGAGTCTCACGAAAAGGATAGATGGTTGGTCCTAGGCTATAACGAACCAACGACTCGGGTCACCACTGGATCTGAGGAGTCTCGAGGAAAGGATAGATGGTGGGTCCGTGGCTATAAGGAACCAACGACTTTAATTACCTTTGGATCAGGGGATTCTCTAGAAATGGACAGATGGTCGGTCCTAGGCTATAACGATCCAACGTCTCGGATCACCTCTGGATCAGAGGAATCCCGAGAAAAGGATAGATGGTTGGTCCTAGGCTATAAGGAACCTACGTCTCGGATTTCCTCCGTATTAGAGGAGTCTCATGAAAAGGATAGATGGTTGGTCCTAGGTTATAAGGAACCAACGACTCGGATAACCTCCAGATCAGAGGAGTCTCGAGAAAAGGATGGCTGGTTGGTCCTAGGTTATAAGGAACCATCGAGTCGGATCACCTCCATATCGGAGGAGTCACGAGGAAAAGATGGATGGTTGGTCCTAGGCTATAAGGAACCAACGACTCAGATCTACTCTGGATCAGAGGAGTCTTTAGAAAAGGATGGATGGATGGTCCTAGGTTATAAGGAACCAACGACTCGGATCACCACCGGATCAGTGGAGTCTCGAGGAAAGGATTGGTGGTAGGTCCTAGGCTATATTAAACCAACGACTCGGATCACCTCCGGATCAGAGGAGTCTCAAGAAAAGGATTGATGGTTGGTCCTAGGTTATAAGGAACCAACGACTCGGATATCCTCTGGATCAGAGGAGTCTCGAGGAAAGGATAGATGGTTGGTCCTAGGCAATAAGGAACCAACGACTCGGATCACCTCCGGATTAGAGGATTCTCGAGGAACGGATGGGTGGTTGGTCCTCGGCTATAAGGAACCAACCAATCGGATCACCTATGGATCAGAGGAGTCTCGAGGAAAGGATAGATGGTTGGTCCATGGCTATGAGGAACCAACGACTCGGATCACCACCGGATCAAAGGAGTCTCGATGAAAGGATGGATGGTTGGTCATAGGTTATAAGTAACCAACGACTCGTATCACCTCCGGATCAGAGGAGTCTCAAGAAAAGGATCGATGGTTGGTCGTAGGATATAACAAACTAACGACCAGAATCATCTCCGGATCAGAGGAGTCTCTAGAAACGGATAGATGGTTGGTCCGAGGTTATAAGGAACCAACGACTCGGATCACCTCCGGATCAGAGGAGTCTCGAGAAAAGGATGGATGGTTTGTCCTAGGCTATAACGAACCAACGTCTCGGATCACCTCTAGATCAGAGGAATCTCGAGAAAAGGATAGATGGTTGGTCCTAGGCTATAAGGAACCAACGACTCGGATTTCCTCCATATTAGAGGAGTCTCAAGAAAAGGATAGATGGTTGGTCCTAGGCTATAATGAACCAACGACTCGGATCACCTCCGGATCTGAGGAGTCTCGAGGAAAGGATAGATGGTTGGCCCTAGGCTATAAGGAACCAACGACTTTAATCACCTCCGGATCAGAGGATTCTCAAGAAAAGGACAGATAGTTGGTCCTAGGCTATAACGAGCCAATGTCTTGGATCACCTCCGGATCAGAGGAATCCCAAGAAAAGGAAAGATGGCTGGTCCTAGGCTATAAGGAACCAACGACTCGAATCACCTCTGGATCGGACTAGTCTCGAGGAAAGGATAGATTGTTGGTCCTAGGCAATAAAGAACCAACGACTCGGATCACCTCCGGATCAAAGGATTCTCGAGGAAAGGATGGGTGGTTGGTCGTCGGCAATAAGGAACCAACGAATCGGATCACCTGTGGATCAGAGGAGTCTCGAGGAATGCATAGATTGTTGGTCCAAGGCTATAAGGAACCAACGACTCGGATCACCACCGGATCAGAGGAGTCTCGTGGAAAGGATGGATGGTTGGTCCTAGGCTATAAGGAACCAACGACTCGGATCACTTCCGGATCAGAGGAGTCTCAAGAAAAGGACAAATGGTTGGTCCTAGGCTATAACGAACCATCGACCCGGATCACCTCCGGATCTGAGGAGTCTCGAGAAACGGATCGATGGTTGGTCCTTGGTTATAAGGAAGCAACGACTCGGATCACCTCCAGATTAGAGGAGTCTCCTGAAACAGATGGATGGTTGGTCCTAGGCTATAACGAATCAACGTCTCGGATCACCTCCGGATCAGAGGAATCTCGAGAAAAGGATAGATTGTTGGTCGTAGGCTATGAGGAACCAACGACTTGGATTTCCTCCGTATTAGAGGAGTCTCAAGAAAAGGATAGATGGTTGGTCCTAGGATATAACGAATCGATGACTCGGATCACCACCGGATCTGAGGAGTCTCGAGGAAAGGATAGATGGTTGGTCCTAGGCTATAAGGAACAAACGACATTAATCACCTACGGATCAGAGGATTCTCAAGAAAAGGATAGATGGTTGGTCCTATGCTATAACGAACCAACGTCTCGGATCACCTCCGGATCTGAGGAATCCCGAGAAAAGGTTAGATGATTGGTCTTAGGCTAAAAGGAACCAACGACTCGGATTTCCTCCGTATTAGGGGAGTCTCAAGAAAGGGATAGATGGTTGGTCCTAGGCAATAACGAACCAACGAATCGGATCACCTCCGGATCAAAGGAGTCTCGAGAAAAGGATTGATGGTTGGTCCTTGGTTATAAGGATCCAACGACTCGGATAACCACCGGACCAGTGGAGTCTCGAGAAAAGGATGGATGGTTGGTCCTAGGTTTTGAGGAACCATCGACTCGGATCACCACCAGATCAGAGGAATCTCGAGAAAAGGATAGATTGTTGGTCCTAGGCTACAAGGAACCAACGACTCGGATTTCCTCCATATTAGAGGAGTCTCAAGAAAAGGATAGATGGTTGGTCCTAGGCTATAACGAACCTACGACTCGGATCACCACCGGATCTAAGGAGTCTCGAGGAAAGGATCGATGGTTGGTCCTAGGCTATAACGAACCAACGTCTCGGATCACCTCCGGATCAGAGGAATCCCGAGAAAAGGATTGATGGTTGGTCCTAGGCTATAAGGAACCAACGACTCGGATTTCCTCCGTATTAGAGGAGTCTCAAGAAAAGGATAGATGGTTGGTCCTAGGTTATAAGGAACCAACGACTCGGATAACTTCCGGATCAGAGGAGTCTCGAGAAAAGGATGGATGGTTGGTCCTAGGTTATAAGGAACCACGACTCCGATCTCCTCCAGATCAGAGGAGTCACGAATTAAGGATGGATGGTTAATCCTAGGCTATAACGAACCAACGACTCGGATCACCTCCGGATCAAAGGAGTCTCGAGAAACGGATTGATGGTTGGTCCTAGGTTATAAGGAACCAACGACTCGGATAACCTCCGGATCAGAGGAGTCTTGAGAAAAGGATGGATGGTTGGTCCAAGTTTATAAGGAACCATCAACTCGGATCACCTCTGGATCAGAGGAGTCTCGAGGAAAGGATAGATTGTTGGACCAAGGCTATAAGGATCCAACGTCTTGGATCACCACTGGATCAGAGGAGTCTCGAGGAAAGGATGGATGGTTGGTCCTAGGCTATAAGGAACCAACGACTCGGATCACCTTCGGATCAGAGGAGTCTCAAGAAAAGGACAGATGGTTGGTCCTAGGCTATAACGAACCAACGACCCGGATCACCTCCGGATTAGCGGAGTCTCTAGAAACGGATAGATGGTTGGTCCTAGGTTATAAGGAACCAACGACTCGGATTTCTTCCGTATTAGAGGAGTCTCAAGAAAAGGATAGATGGTTGGTCCTAGGCTATAACGAACCAACGACTCGGGTCACCACCGGATCTGAGGAGTCTCGAGGAAAGGATAGATAGTTGGTCCTTGGCTATAAGGAACCAACGACTTTAATCACCTCTGAATCAGGGGATTCTCAAGAAAAGGACAGTTGGTCGGTCCTAGGCTACAACGATCCAACGTCTCGGATCACCTCTGGATCAGTGGAATCCCGAGAAAAGGATAGATGGTTGGTCCTAGCCTATAAGGAACCAACGACTCGGATTTCCTCCGTATTGGAGGAGTCTCATGAAAAGGATAGATGGTTGGTCCTTGGTTATAAGGAACCAACGACTCGGATAACCTCTAGATCAGAGGAGTCTCGAGAAAAGGATGGATGGTTGGTCCTAGGTTATGAGGAACCATCGAGTCGGATCACCTCCATATCGGAGGAGTCACGAATAAAGGATGGATGGTTGGTCCTAGGCTATAAGGAACCAACGACACAGATCTACTCTGGATCAGAGGTGTCTCGAGAAAAGGATGGACGGATGGTCCTAGGTTATATGGAACCAACGACTCGGATCACCACCGGATCAGTGGCGTCTCGAGGAAAGGATTGGTGGTAGGTCCTAGGCTAAATTAAACCAACGACTCGGATCACCTCCGGATCAGAGGAGTCTCGAGAAAAGGATTGATGGTTGGTCCTAGGTTATAAGGAACCAACGACTCGTATAACCTCTGGATCAGAGGAGTCTCGAGGAATGGATAGATGGTTGGTCCTAGGCAATAAGGAACCAACGACTCGGATCACCTCCGGATTAGAGGATTCTCGAGGAAAGGATGGGTGGTTGGTCCTCGGCTATCAGGAACCAACGAATCGGATCACCGGTGGATCAGAGGAGTCTCGAGGAAAGGATAGACGGTTGGTCCAAGGCTATGAGGAACCAACGACTCGGATCACCACCGGATCAGAGGAGTCCCGATGAAAGGATGGATGGTTGGTCCTAGGCTATAAGTAACCAACGACTCGGATCTCCTCCGGATCAGAGGAGTCTCAAGAAAAGGATAGATGGTTGGTCCTAGGCTATAACAAACTAACGACCCGAATCACCTCCGGATCATAGGAGTCTCCAGAAACGGATAGATGGTTGGTCCCAGGTTATAAGGAACCAACGACTCGGATCACCTCCGGATCAGAGGAGTCTCGAGAAAAGGATGGATGGTTGGTCCTAGGCTATAACGAACCAACGTCTCGAATCACCTCTGGATCAGAGGAATCTCGAGAAAAGGATAGATGGTTGGTCCTAGGCTATAAGTAACCAACGACTTGGATTTCCTCCGTATTAGAGGAGTCTCAAGTGAAGGATAGATGGTTGGTCCTAGGCTATAACGAACCAATGACTCGGATCACCTCCGGATCTGAGGAGTCTCGACGAAAGGATAGATGGTTGACCCTAGGCTATAAGGAAGCAACGACTTTAATCACCTCCGGATCAGAGGATTCTCAAGAAAAGGACAGATGGTTGGTCCTAGGCTATAACGAGCCAATATCTCGAATCACCTCCGGATTAGAGGAATCCCATGAAAAGGATAGATGGTTGGTCCTAGGCTATAAGGAACCAACGACTCGAATCACCTCTGGATCGGACTAGTCTCGAGGAAAGGATAGATTGTTGGTCCTAGGCAATAAGGAACCAACGACTCGGATCACCTCCGGATCAAAGGATTCTCGAGGAAAGGATGGGTGGTTGGTCCTCAGCAATAAGGAACCAACGAATCGGATCACCTGTGGATCAGAGGAGTCTCGAGGAAAGGATAGATGGTTGGTCGAAGGTTATAAGGAACCAACGACTCGGATCACCATCGGATCAGAGGAGTCTCAAGGAAAGGATGGATGGTTGGTCCTAGGCAATAAGGAACCAACGACTCGGATCACCTCCGGATCAGAGGTGTCTCAAGAAAAGGACAGATGGTTGGTCCGAGGCTATAACGAACCAACGACCCGGATCACCTCCGGATCAGAGGAATCTCGAGAAACGGATCGATGGTTGGTCCTAGGTTATAAGGAACCAACGTCACGGATCACCTCCGTATCAGAGGAGTCTCCTGAAACAGATGGATGGTTGGTCCTAGGCTATAACGAACCAACGTCTCGGATCACCTCCGGATCAGAGGAATCTCGAGAAAAGGATAGATTGTTGGTCCTAGGCTATAAGGAACCAACGACTCAGATTTCCTCTGTAT
Organism: Posidonia australis; assembly: GCA_024699735.1. NCBI lineage: Eukaryota > Viridiplantae > Streptophyta > Magnoliopsida > Alismatales > Posidoniaceae > Posidonia > Posidonia australis. The sequence continues at coordinate 5,899 of JAMKQA010008583.1, read as the reverse complement.
TGGAGGAGTCTCAAGAAAAGGATAGATGGTTGGTCCTAGTATATAACGAACTGATGACTCGGTTCACCACCGGATCTGAGGTGTCTTGAGGAAAGGATAGATGGTTGGTCCTAGGCTATAAGGAACCAACGACTTTAATCACCTACGGATCAGCGGATTCTCAAGAAAAGGATAGATGGTTGGTCCAATGCTATAACGAACCAACGTCTCGGATCACCTCCGGATCTGAGGAATCCCGAGAAAAGGTTAGATGATTGGTCTTAGGCTAAAAGGAACCAACGACTCGGATTTCCTCCGTATTAGAGGAGTCTCAAGAAACGGATAGATGGTTGGTCCTAGGCAATAACGAACCAACGAATCGGATCACCTCCGGATCAAAGGAGTCTCGATAAAAGGATTGATGGTTGGTCCTTGGTTATAAGGAACCAACGACTCGGATAACCTCCGGACCAGAGGAGTCTCGAGAAAAGGATGGATGGTTGGTCCTAGGTTTTGAGGAACCATCGACTCGGATCACCACCGGATCAGAGGAATCTCGAGAAAAGGATAGATTGTTGGTCCTAGGCTATAAGGAACCAACGACTCAGATTTCCGCCGTATTAGAGGAGTCTCAAGAAAAGGATAGATGGTTGGTCCTAGGCTATAACGAACCAACGACTCGGATCACCACCGGATCTACGGAGTCTCGAGGAATGGATCGATGGTTGGTCCTTGGCTATAAGGAACCAACGACTTTAATCACCTTTGGATCAGAGGATTCTCAAGAAAAGGACAGATGGTTGGTCCTAGGCTATAACGAACCAACGTCTCGGATCACCTCCGGATCAGAGGAATCCCGAGAAAAGGATAGATGGTTGGTCCTAGGCTATAAGGAACCAACGACTCGGATTTCCTCCGTATTAGAGGAGTCTCAAGAAAAGGATAGATGGTTGGTCCTAGGTTATAAGGAACCAACGACTCAGATAACCTCCGGATCAGAGGAGTCTCGAGAAAAGGATGGATGGTTGGTCCTAGGTTATAAGGAACCACGACTCGGATCTCCGCCAGATCAGAGGAGTCACGAGTAAAGGATGGATGGTTAATCCTAGGCTATAACGAGCCAACGACTCGGATCACCTCCGGATCAAAGGAGTCTCGAGAAAAGGATTGATGGTTGGTCCTAGGTTATAAGGAACCAACGACTCGGATAACCTCCGGATCAGAGGAGTCTCGAGAAAAGGACGGATGGTTGGTCCTAGGTTATAAGGAACCATCGACTCGGATCACCTCCGGATCAGAGGAGTCTCGAGGAAAGGACAGATTGTTGGTCCAAGGCTATAAGGAACCAACGACTTGGATCACCACCGGATCAGAGGAGTCTCGAGGAATGGATGGATGGTTGGTCCTAGGCTATAAGGAACCAACGACTCGGATCACCTTCGGATCAGAGGAGTCTCAAGAAAAGGGCAGATGGTTGGTCCTAGGCTATAATGAACCAACGACCTGGATCACCTCCGGATCAGCGGAGTCTCTAGAAACGGATAGATGGTTGGTCCTAGGTTATAAGGAACCAACGACACGGTTGACCTCCGGATCAGAGGAGTCTCGAGAAAAGGATGGCTGGTTGGTCCTAGGCTATAACGAACCAACGTCTCGGATCACCTCTGGATCAGAGGAGTCTCGAGAATAGGATAGATGGTTGGTCCTAGGCTATAAGGAACCAACGAGTCGGATTTCCTCCGTATTAGAGGAGTCTCAAGAAAAGGATAGATGGTTGGTCCTAGGCAATAACGAACCAACGACTCGGATCACCACCAGATCTGAGGAGTCTTGGGGAAAGGATAGATGGTTGGTCCTAGGCTATAAGGAACCAACGACTTTAATCACCTACGGATCAGAGGATTCTCAAGAAAAGGACAGATGGTTGGTCCTAGGCTATAACGAACCAATATCTCGGATCACCTCCGGATCAGAGGAATCCCGAGAAAAGGATAGATGGTTGGTCCTAGGCTATATGGAACCAACGACTCGGATTTCCTCCGTATTAGAGGAGTCTCAAGAAATGGATAGAAGGTTGGTCGTAGGCTATAACGAACCAACGACTCGGATCACCTCCGAATCAGAGGAGTCTCGAGAAAAGGATTGATGGTTGGTTCTAGATTACAAGGAACCAACGACTCGGATAACCTCCGGATCAGAGGAGTCTCGAGAAAAGGATGGATGGTTGGTCCTATGTTATAAGGAACCATCGACTCGGATCACCTCCGGATCAGAGGAGTCACGAGAAAAGGATGGATGGTTGGTCCTAGGCTATTAGGATCCAACGACACAGATCTCCTCCGGATCAGAGGAGTCTCGAGAAAATGATGGATTGAAGGTCCTAGGTTATAGGGAACCAAAGACTCGAATCACCTTTGTATCAGAGGAGTCTCGAGAAAAGGATGGATGGTTGGTCTTAGATTACAAGGAACCAACGGCTCGGATCACCTCCGAATTGGAGGAGTCTCGAGAAAAGGATTGATGGTTGGTCCTAGATTACAAGGAACCAACGACTCGGATAACCTCCGGATCAGAGGAGTCTCGAGAAAAGGATGGATGGTTGGTCCTATGTTATAAGGAACCATTGACTCGGATCACCACCAGATCAGAGGAGTCACGAGAAAAGGATGGATGGTTGGTCCTAGGCTATTAGGATCCAACGACACAGATCACCTACGGATCGGTGGAGTCTCGATGAAAGGATAGATTGATGGTCCGAAGCTATAAGGAACCAACGACTCGGATCACCACTGGATCAGAGGAGTCTCGAGGAAAGGATTGATGGTAGGTCCTAGGCTACATGGAACCAACGACTCGGATCACCTCCGGATCAGAGGAGTCTCAAGAAAAGGACAGATTGTTGGTCCTTGGCTATAACGAACCAACGACTTGGATCACCTCCGGATCGGAGGAGTCTCGAGAAAAGGATGGATTGTTGGTCCAAGGTTATAAGGAACCAACGACTCGGATCACCTCCGGATCAGAGAAGTCTCGAGAAACGGATGATTGGTGGTCCTAGGTTATAAGGAATCAACGACTCGGATCACCTCAGGATCAGAGGAGTCTCTTGAACTGGATGGATGGTTGGTCCTAGGCTATAATGGACCAACGACTCGGACCACCACTGGATCAGAGGAGTCTCAAGAGAAGGATGGACGGTTGGTTCTAAGCTATAAGGAACCAACGACTCAGATCTCCTCCGGATCAGAGGAGTCTCGAGAAAAGGATAGATGGTTGGTCCTAGGTTATAAGGAACCAACGACTCGGATCACCTCCGAATCAGAGGAGTCTCGGGAAAAGGACGGATGGTTGGTCCTTGTTTATAAGGAACCAACGACTCGGATCACCTCTAGGTACGAGGAGTCTTAAGAAAAGGATGGACGGTTGGTCCTAGGCTATAAGGAACCAACAACTCTGATCTCCTCCGGATCAGAGGAGTCTCGAGAAAAGGATGGATGGTTGGTCCTAGGCTATACGGAACAAACGACTCGGATATCCTCCGGATCAGAGGAGACTCGAGAAAAGGATGGATGGTTGGACCTAGGCTATAAGGAACCAACGACTCAGATCTCCTATGGATCAGAGGAGTCTCGAGAAAAGGATGGATGGTTGGTCCTAGGCTATAAGGAACCAACGACTCGGATCTCCACCAGATCAGAGGAGTCTCGAGAAAAGGATGGATGGTTGGTCCTAGGCTCTAAGGAACCAACGACTCGGATTTCCACCGTATTAGAGGAGTCTCAAGAAAAGGATAGATGGTTTGACCTAGGCTATAACGAACCAACGACTCGGATCACCACCGGATCTAAGGAGTCTCGAGGAAAGGATCGATGGTTGGTCCTTGGCTATAAGGAACCAACGAATTTAATCACCTTCGGATCAGAGGATTCTCAAGAAAAGGACAGATGGTTGGTCCTAGGCTATAACGAACCAACGTCTCGGATCACCTCCGGATCAGAGGAGTCTCGAGAAAAGGATAGATGGTTGGTACTAGGCAAAAAGGAACCAACGACTCGGATCACCACAAGATCTGAGGTGTCTCGAGAAAAGGATAGATGGTTGGTCCTAGGCTATAAGGAGCCAACGTCTCTAATCACCTCTGGATCAGTGGAGTCTCAAGAAAAGGACAGATGGTTGGTCCTAGTCTATAACAATCCAACGACTCGGATCACCCACCGGATCGGAGGAGTCTCGGGAAATGGATAGATGATTTTCCAAGGTTATATGGAACCAACGACTCGGATCACCTCCGGATCCGAGGAGTCTCGGGAAAAGGATCGATGGTTGGTCCAAGGCTATAAGGAACCAATGACTCGGATCACCTCCGGATCAGAGGAGTCTCGAGAAACGGATAGATGGTTGGTCCTATGTTATAAGAAACCAACGACTCGAATCACCTCCGGATCAGAGGGGTCTAGAGAAAAGGATGGATGGTTGGTCCTAGGCTACAAGGAACCAACGACTCGGATCACCTCCAGATCAGAGGAGTCTCGAGGAAAGGATTGATGGTAGGTCCTACTCTATAACGAACCAACGACTCGGATCACCTCTGGATCAGAGGAGTCTTGAGAAACGGATAGATGGTGGGTCCTAGGTTATATGGAACCAACGACTCGGATCACCTCCGGATCAGAGGTGTCTTGAGAAATTGATGGATGGTTGGTCCTAGGCTACAAGGAACCAACGACTCAGATCACCTTTGGATCAGAGGAGTCTCGAAGAAAAGAATTGATGGTAGGTCCTAGGCAATAACGAACCAACGACTCGGATGACCTCCGGATCAGAGGAGTCTTGAGAAATGGATAGATGGTTGGTCCTAGGTTATATGGAACCAACGACTCGGATCACCTCCGGATCAGAGGAGTGTCGAGGAAAGGATAGATGGTTGGTCCTTGGAAATGAGGAACCAACGACTCGGATCACCTCCGGATCAAAGGATTCTTGAGGAAAGGATGGGTGGTTGGTCGTCGGCTATAAGGAACCAACGAATCGGATCACCTGTGGATCAGAGGAGTCTCAAGGAAAGGATAGATGGTTGGTCCAAGGCTATAAGGAACCAACGACTCGGATCACCACCGGATCAGAGGAGTCTCGAGGAAAGGATGGATAGTTGGTCCTAGGCTATAAGGAACCAACGACTCGGATCACCTCCGGATCGGAGGAGTATCAAGAAAAGGACTGATGGTTGGTCCTAGGATATAACAAACCAACGACCCGGATCACATCTGCATCAGAGGAGTCTCGAGAAACGGATAGATGCTTGGTCCTAGGTTATAAGGAACCAACGACTCAGATCACCTCCAGATCAGAGGAGTCTCGAGAAAAGGATGGATGGTTGGTCCTAGGCTACAAGGAACCATCGACTCGGATCACCTCCGGAGCAGAGGAGTCTCGAGGAATGGATAGATGGTTGGTCCTAAGCTATATGGAACCAACGACTTGGATCACCACCGGATCAGAGGAGTCTCGAGAAATGGATGGATGGTTGGTCCTAGGCTATAAAGGACCAACGACTCGGACCACCTTCAGATCAGAGGAGTTTCAAGAAACGGATGGACGGTTGGTCCTAGGCTATAAGGAAAAAACGACTATGATCTCCTCCGGATCTGAGGAGTCTGTAGAAAAGGATAGATGATTCGTCCTAGGATATAAGGAACCAACGACTAGGATCACCTCCGGATCAGAGGAGTCTCGAGAAACGGATAGATGGCTGGTCCTAGGTTATAAGGAACCAACGACATGGATCACCTCCGGATCAGAGGAGTCTCGAGAAAAGGATGGAAGGTTGGTCCTAGGCTACAAGGAACCAACGACTCGGATCACCTCCGGATCAGAGGAGTCTCGAGGAAAGGATAGATGGTTGGTCCTAAGCTATAAGGAA
>JAMKQA010008582.1:0-12135 GCA_024699735.1 Posidonia australis | reverse complement strand
TAATAGTCTAAGTAGTAGTGTGTTTATGTCTTTATATATCAAATTGAGCCTTTTTTATATTTATGCTCCAACTTGAAGGGGAGTGTTAAAGTGTTAGAGCTTATTGAGTATGTACGAGTTAACGGATTATTAGATATCCATTTAATCGGGTATCTTCTAAACCTTTAAATATGTAACTCTCTTCATCTAATAGTAATAATAGTCTTTATCTTTCTCCCATTACAAAAATATACAAGTATTTTCATACTTTCATGTAGATCTTAGTATAGATCTTAATATATCTTAGTGTATTTTCATAGATCATCTAAATCTTAGAACTAGTACATGACTATATGAGATGAGAGAAAGGAGAGATGATATCATGAGAAAACACAGTGTTTTAAACACCTATAGGGGAGGAGGAGCAACCAAAGAAGAAGACTTAGGAGGTGAGGACGAGCAAAGAGCACCAACAGCAGCAACCAACAGCAATCGGAGAGTAGCCCAACAGCACCCAGCAACAACAAACAAAATGATCAAAAGTTAACCATGCCAACATCCAATTCCACATGTCGGACCGAAACGGCTCAGGTCATGTGTAAAAAGTACCCATGTTGACCCAATAGGTCATGTGTAAAAAGTACCCATGTCAACATGGACATCTCCATTGACATCTACACATGGCATGGAAATCCAGAAAATCTGGAAATACATGTTAATGTCATATCCGTGACTAAAAAACAAGCATATGTCGTCGAAATTTCCCTGTTAGAGTTGTTCTCTAGATAGTGGGTTAATGGATATCCATTAACCCACTTATACCATAATCTCCTATTTATATATAACTTAAGCCCTCTAATGAAAGATGGTTTTCTTTTCTCTCAACATGGTATCAAGAGCATAGGTTCTCTTTCCTCTCTCAAAAACAACAAAAAAAAACCCTAAATCTACCTGCCGTCGACCACTGCAGAGCCGTTTCCGGCCAACTGCCAACCACTTCCGGCCATCCGACGGCACAGCCGGCTTCCTCTCCCTTCCGCGTCGAATCCTCCTCCGGTCCCGTCCCAGCCTACCGCCGGCAGGCACTGTTCCACCACACCCCCTCCCCTTGCAGCAGCCGCCGGCCACTGTCCAGCAGCCCGAGTCGCCGACAGCCCTCCCATGGGATCACCGACCCATGTGGTCTGGTCGGTGATGCCCGTATGTCATTCCTTCGTCTGTGTATGGGCAGTCCAGCCCTCTGGTGAAGTGATTTGAGTGTGTTTGGCCATGTTCTAGGCCTCCTTCACGTCTCCGGACTCTGTTTTTTGGTGAATACGTCAAATCCACCACGTTGGTGAGCAATTTTTTTTCAGCATTCTTGTGTGCATCCTTTGTTTTGTTCCCTTTGTCAGTATGGCATCTCGTGATCTATTGATGAAAGGACTCAGTGGTACCTCAGAAAAACTCTCGGGCTCCAATTATCTCCTGTGGTCCCAGAGTTTTGAGACGTTTATGTTGGCTCACAAGAAATTGAAACATCTTACTCATCCGCCACCTGATGTCAAGTCTGATTCGTATAAAGATTGGTTGGCTGATGATGCTGCTGTGATCACATGGATGGCGAACAGTATGAAGCCTGCAGTTGCTCGTAGCGTTCTTTCTCTTAGACCAGCCAAGAACATTTGAGATACCCTTCGGTTGACATATAATCATGAAAAAAACATCTCCAAGGTTTGTGAAATATATGAGCAGTTATTTACCCTGAGACAGGGTGACAAGTCTGTCCAAGATCTGTTTACTACTCTGCGGGCCCTTCTGGAAGAATTGGAGGTCCATCAGCCCTTGACACCTGACATCACTCGTCAGAGCAGGTACCGTGAAGAGCTAGCAGTGGTCGCGTTTCTCACTGCCCTCAACCCTGATATTAGTTCTCAAGTCCGTGGTCAAGTATTAGCTGTTGATACTCTACCTGACCTCTGGACAACCTTTGGCAAGGTCGTCCGAGTTTCTACAGCGGCCTCCTCTACAGTTTCTGAGTCCTCTGCCTTAGCTGCCACTAGGGGACGTGGTCGTGGTGGCTCCCGTGGTCGGGGCCGCTCTGATGGTGGTAGCCGTCACAAGTGTACACATTGTGGCAAGTCTGGACATCGCATTGAAAGATGCTGGGATTTACATGGTCGTCCGTCCTCCTCGTCTACACATGTCACTACTACCTCTACTCCAGCTCAGTCCACCAGTGAGTAGCAGACGGTTACCATCTCACAGGCAGATTATGATAGGTTTCTACAGCTTCAGGCCACTGATTCCACCTCCACTGCCTCCTAATCCGCTTTTGCAGGTACTAGTGCTTTCTTAGCCTCCAGGGAACCTTCCTGGATAATTGATTATAGGGCTCAAAACATTTGTTTCACTGTTTGTCCCAATTATCTGTTACAATTGCTGATGGTAGGTCGTGTTTAGTATCTGGAGAAGGGACTGTGCAAGCCTCTTCCCAACTGTATCTTGATAAAGTGCTTTATATTCCTACCTTCCTGTAAATCTTTTGTCCATCAATGCTATTGCCAAACAGCTTTGTTGCAGTGTGACCCAGGAAGAGTGCAGAGGCAGAATATAGATCGATGGCATAGACTGCATGCGAGATGGTGTGGGTCCAGTCCTTCCTGTCTGAGTTGGGATTTGCACCAAAGACACCCATGTCGATGTTCTACAACAACCAGGCCGCTATCTTCATTGCCAACAATCCCACTTTCCATGAGCGCACCAAGCACATTGAGGTGGACTGCCACTTTGTGAGAGATATGGTGTTAAAAGGAACTATCTCTACTCCTCATACGAGTTCATCTGAGCAATTGGCTCTTTACTAAGGACTTGAATTGTAGTGTGTTTAGCTCCTTAAGTATCAAGCTGGGCTTACTCGATGTGTATGCTCCGACTTGAGGGGGAGTGTTAGAGTTATTCTCTAGATAGAGGGTTAATGGATATCCATTAACCCACTTATACCATAATCCCCTATTTATATGTAACTTAAGCCCTCTAATGAAAGATGATTTTCTTTTCTCTCAACAAGATGCAAAAGAATACATGGTTGAATCAGAGATTCAACGAAAAAAATTAATAACAAAAATACAGAAATTTCAGCCAACTAAATTAGAAACCCAGAAATAAAAAAGACTAGAAGTCTGCACAAGATTTCCTCCCAGGAGCACACCCATTGTTGGAAGATAACTCGATTCCTATGCATCCAGATCACCCAACAAATGGCATGAAGCAATAACAGAAGCCGATGCATAGCCCCAGTGATCTTCAACCACGTCATGTAAGGCTATTCCACCAAAAATGACTCCTCCAACATCATGTTGATACCCCTGGCAACAGTTTCTCCAAATCCACAAACTGACCTGGCATGTAAGCATCAGTTGTTCCACCATTTCGATGTCAACTGTTCTCATGATTGGCATTGTTGTTAAACATACTTGTTTGATAGGATTCCATCACTGGGAGGATGAACTGCAAGAGACAACTGTCTTTTTCCTGTCCAAGTCTTAAGGCTCTAGCATATGTTTATTCATAGAATTATCAATTTCACTTGGCATGATAGAAAATTTGGACAATAATTTCACAGAGGACCTACTTAGCTAACAAGGACCAGCAGCTCATAAAGGTCCATAGCTATACACGCATCAGCTCTATCAAAGGGCTTCATCAAGGTCCACGTCGTTACAATACAAAAAGTCTAAAGTTGATGTTATTAACACCAAGCAATTAATTTATTGTCTCTAATAGTAATAGAGATATTACCGACTAGGTAATCCAGGATACATGGTGCTTCCTCCACTTAGAACAATATGCTGGTAGAGCTGCAAAAGAATGATAATTGCATTATATATATATATATATTAATAGGAAAAGAATAAGGTCGTCATTAATCTACAGATGACTTGTTAGCAGGAAATTTTATCCTAATTTATTAAGTGAAAAAATCAGTGATTCCAACCCACTTCTTGTACAAACTGCACAACGGACACAATTAAAATGAAGAGAAGGGGAAAGAAGGGTAAATAAAATTAGCGATAAAATTGCTATTCAAGGCAACACATAAGTGACAAATGACATCAAAGTTAGCCTTTGAGCAAGTACTGACTTCGTACCATCATCCTATTGTCAATATCCATTTCCTGAATGCACCGAAATGCCATGTCAGCCATGCCATCTCCTTCAACATCAATAAGTTCCTGTATCAATATGCCATCTGTCACATTTTCATCAACCATAAAAAACTGGCAGCACAGAAGATGCAAATGCATCATAGCATGCTACAAAATATTACAGAAAGGAACTTCTGCTAAATCATGAGGATCATATCTTCTCATTCCTGATGATAGAGATCTTGGCGCTTAAGCCATGTAAATTCAACACCATCAAAGGAGAAATTGGTTTTTTTCCCAAAAGCTTGAAGGTGTGAAGTAGGATTAGAAGCAACACTTTTAATCTTCAATACAAATTAAGGAACTTGAGAAAGATGATAGCAAAGAATGCTTATAGGAAAATAGACATACAATATCTTTTCCATGAAGAAAATGTAATGTTCATATTGCATATGCTACTGCAAACACTGTGTACACAGGACAGACATATGTATGATACTAACGTTTGAAGAATTAAATGACTTAGTCTAAAGTTATGGCATTAATCAAGATTCTAAATGTCAATTTCGTATCAAACTTCAATCCGACGAAAATAGGAAATATATCGAATATTGATGGAAATGTCCATGGAAACACAGTAAAAATACGAAAGCCCATAGAAATAGACAAAAAGCTTTGAATTTAAATTTAAAACTTTAAGATAAGCCAAAATAAGCAATAATATACATTTGAAATTAAGATTTAATTTCTAAACATGTATTATATTAAAAATGTAACATACACTTAATACGAACGTGCTGAAATATAAAAAATACTTAAAAATACTTAATAAATAGTTATAAATATTTTACTTATTTTTTATTTAATTACGAATTTTACAGATTTTTAATGATTTTATAGGATTTTTAAACCAAAATTTGATTAAAAGTAATACCAAAGTATTATTAGATGTAAACCATCATTTTAAATGATTTTATACTGATTTTAAAGAATTTTGACTGATTTTTATGTAATTATATGATGAAAGTGTAATATCAAAACCTAAAACACATGATCTAAGTGTTATTAGGTTAGATCAAAGTATTATTAGGTTGGATCTAATGATTTTTAGGTTAGATCTAACTTAAATCTACATAAAAGCCTAAAATATATATAAAAATACATGAAAATTGTTAGAGCTTATTAAGTATGTACGGGTTAACAGGTTATTGGATATCTATTTAGTAAAGTATCCTCTAAACCTTTAAATATGTAACTTTCTTCATCTAATAGCAATAATAGTCTTTATCTTTATCCCATTACATGGTATCAGAGTCCAGGCCTAAACCCTAACCTCCACCTGCATCCCCAGCCATCTCACTGAAAACTGACGCTGCCACTACGGGAAACCACCGCCTTCGTTACCAGTAACCGCCGTCGACACCGTTTTCTAGCCACTATCGCCCAACCCAGGTCTCTTCCCGCCCTCCCGCCGCCTTCTCTTCCACCTCTAGACTTTTCCACCACCACAACAGCCGCCGACGGGGGTTCTGGCGACCCCAGTCTCGTCGGAGGGCCGTCCAGTCCATTTTTTCCATCGTTCGACACCCAAGTCATGTCGTAGACCTTTTTCTAGTCTTGTTTCTTATTTGTATAGGTGTGGATATGTGAAATCCACACAGTTTGTGTCTCTAGGTGGTGTTTGTGTTTCTCGAAATGATTTTTGTCGCATTTCAGCCCCGTATAAGTCAAATCAATCTTAATCTATCCTGTTTTTTGCAAAATCAAACCATCTATATTGTGTTTTGTTTTGATTGATCATGACTACATGTGAATCACTTGTGAAAAACCTTAATGGTACTTCTAAAACGTTAAATGACAAGAACTATCTACTTTGGACACAAAGTTTTGAAGCCTTCATCCTTGCACACCGAAAAATCAACCACCTTACTATGTCTCCTCCAAATAGCAAGGATGTGTCTTATGATGATTGTCTAGTAGATGATGCGACTATAGTTTCTTGATGGTAAACAATAGGGGTAGTCACGGTTCAGTTTGGTTCGATTTGAGACAAAACCACAAACCAAACCATATAATTCGGTTTGAACCGACCGAACCATTTTATCTATTGAAACCGAACCAAACCGAACCATTCAAAATCGGTTTAGTTCGATTCGGTTTGTGGTTTAACCATTTGATAAAACATATAGAAAAAAATATAAAATGTTGATTGTAAAAAATGAAAGAATATAACTAGATATGAGATAAAATAACAATAACCACATCTAATATTGTGAAATTTAAATAGAAATCATGATACCTAGTAATATGAAATTTTCATGTATCGTGTTATGATAAAATTACAATAGTAAAGCTTATTGACAGTAAGAATCAAATATAAAACAGTCTGGTAAAAGATACATAAGAATGACCAAAAACGTTTTTATTTGACTTCTAATAATAATCAGTTAAAAAACAACTTAGTAAAAGATACATAAGAATGACTATGATTCGAGTCATGGTTCTAAAAGATACATAATTATATTCTTTTAAATATTTAATATACATATTAACATATATAGTTTATATTAGGTTCGGTTCGGTTTGGTTTGGTTAAATTGTCCTTGAAACCACAAACCAAACTATATGGTTCGATTTGTAGATATTCCAAACCAAACCAAACCACTGAATTTGAAAAACCGAACTGAACCACTAAAAATGGTTCGGTTCGGTTCGGTTAACCGGTTTGGGTACCCACCCCTAGTAAACAATATGAAACTTGTTGTGGCTTGGGGAGTTATGATGTTGAGACCAGGTAAAAATATCTAAGATACCCTTCGTCTCACATATGACCATGAGAAGAACATCTCTCGGGTTTTTGAGGTAGATGAGCAACTGTTTACTCTTCATCAGGAAGATCACTCTGTTCCAAAACACTTTGCCCTATTATGCTCTTTACTTGACGAGCTTGAGGTGTATCAGCCTTTGACAATGGACATTACACAGCCAGACCTCAGTTCTCAGATTAGAGGTCAAATTCTAAGAGCTGACCATGTTCCTGATCTGCAGACCACTTTTACTCGGATTCTCCACATCTCCACAGGCACTTCTTCAATTCCAGACCATTCTGCTATAACGACTACTCGTGGTCGAAGACGTAGTAGTTCTCGTGGTCGGAGTCATACAGATTCTGGAGGGCGCTCGAAGTGTACCCATTGTGGTAGGACTAGACATCGTATTAAGAGATGTTGGGACTTACATGGTCGACCTTCCTTTTCTTCATCTATACATGTTACTACAGACTCTACACCAACCACAACTACTAGTGAGGACCAGACAATTACCATTTTATAGGCTGACTATGATGAATTCCTACAGCTTCAAGCCATTGCTTCTACCACCATTGCCTTTTACTCCACTTTCACAGATACTAGTGCTTTCCTGACTTTCAGGAACTCTTCCTGGATCACAGAGTCTAGTGCCTCTTCCTATATGTTAGGTACAAAAATCCTTTTTACCCGTATTTCCCAGTTATCCGATATTAAATTTGTAGCTATTGCTGATAGTCGTTCTTGTCCAGTTTCTAGGAAAGGAGTTGTCCAACCTTCTTCTCACCTTTCTCTTGATAAAGTGTTATATGTACCTGATTTTCCTGTGAAAATTCTTTCGATTAGTGCGATTACCAAACAACACCATTATTGTGTGACCATTTTTCCATTTCACTACATTTTTCAAGATTTATGGACGGAAAAGAAAATTGATTTGGGCCGTGAGCATGGCAATAGTGTGTATCTACTGGTTGGCAATGATATACCTCAAGAATTAGCCTCTGTAGCGTCTACTTCAGAGCCGTCATCTCTATGACACTTCCGGTTTGGTCACCCATCTGAAACTTCAGCAAGCCTTGTCATGGGTAACTATTTCCCAATTTGAGTGTGAGTTATGTCGGTTGGGAAAGCACCATCGTGCTTCCTTTAAGCAGTTGCGTCTTATATCCAATTCTAGCATATTTGAGTTAGTACATTGTGGTCCTTCCAGAGTCCCGTTTGTGTATGGTCATAAATACTATACTGTTTTTATTGATGATTACTCTAAGATGTCTTGGGTATATCTATTAAAAGATCATGGTCATATTTTTGATGTACTCAAAACTTTTGTTTCAGAAAATAAAAAATCAATTTGATGTTACTCTCAAATGTTTATGTACTGATAATGCATTGGAGTTTGTCCAGAACAAAGTTGAATATTATTGTGCATCTCTAGGCATTATACATCAAATCTCCTGTCCATACACCTCTCAGCAGAATGAGGTGGCAGAAAGTAAACACAAATACATTCTTGATGTTACTTGTACCATCATGCTACATATGAAAGTACCCAAACATTTATGGTTTGATGCGGTACTTACTGTCACAAACCTCATCAATAAGATGCCTTCTACACCACTTGGGAGGTGAAATTCCCTTTAAACGTCTTCAGTAAAATGCCACCTTATTTTCTTTGCCTCCTAGAGTGTTTAGGTGTGTAGTCTTTGTCTAGGATCTCTCACCTGAACTTGACAAACTTTCTCCTCAAGTAATCAAGTGTGTCTTTATAAGATACTCTAGGACTCAACGTAGATATAGGTGTTTTCATCTACCCTTTGGTAGATATTTTGTGTCTGTTGATGTCACGTTTTCTAAGTCTTTGGCATACTATGGTGACTCTAGTTTTAAGAGGGAGTCAATCATTAAGTCTGTTCCTTTACCCACTGTTATCCACCCTACTACAGTAGATCCTCCTCTTACAGGTATATCGACATTACCAAAGACAACTACCTCCACCAACGGTAGAACCATCTTCTTCCTCCAATGTAGATCCATCCTCAAGTGATTTATATTTGCCAATTACATTAAGGAAAGATAGTCGTTCTTCCACAACTCATCCTATCTCCCATTTTGTTACCTATGATTCTCCCCATCTACAATTTCGAACTTTTGTTTTGTCTCTTTGTTCGAAATCCAGTCCAAGGAATCACCAAGAAGCACTTTTACTTCCCTAATGGAAGACAGTAATGGATCAAAAGGTAGCTGCCTTGACAGTCTGTGGTACTTGCAAATTAATGACTCGTCCTGTGGGAGCTCAAGTAGTCACCTATTGTTGGGTTTATACTATCAAATACAAAGCAGATGGCACACTTAATCACTACAAAGTCAGATTGGTAGCTCAATGGTTCACTTAGACTTATAGCATTGACTATGATCAGACCTTTTCTCCAGTGGCTCGTCTAAACTCCATCAGGATTGTTCTATATGTGACTATCAACAATTCCTAAGATTTATGACAGTTTGATGTTAAAAATGCTTTCCTTTATGGTAATCTCACAGAGACTATTCTTATAAAACAACCTTCAGGGTATGTTGCTCAGGGGGAGAACAGAGTATGCAAGCTCAAGAAGGTGATTTATGGCCTAAAGTAGAGTCCAAGAGTATGGTTTCAGATATTCAGTCAAGTGGTGATGAAAAGAAGCTTCAAAAAATGTATTATGGATCACTTAGTCTTCTACAGAAGGTCTGAACAAGGATGTATGCTACTTGTCGTATAAGTAGATGATATTTTGGTGACAGATGGTGACCAAGAAGGCATTAAAAGAGGCAAAAGAATATCTTGTATCCCATTTTGCCATAAAAGATTTGGACAGACCAAGATATTTCCTTGGTATTGAGTTCGCCTATGCTATCCCAAAGAAAGTATGCACTCGATCTTCTTCAGGAGATCGAACTCTTAGGATACAAACCAGAGAGCACTCCTACTAAACAGTCACCACCACTTTGAGATATTGATTCTAAGTTGCTGGATGTCCCAATCAATATAGGAGGTTGATTGACAAACTTATTTACTTGACAGTGACTCGACCAGCATATACTGTTAGTCTACTGAGTCAGTTCATGCATGAGCCAAAGCAGGTTCACTGGAGTGGAGCCTTGAGAGTCCTTGCATATGTGAAAAACTCTCCAGGGAAAGACTTGATATATCAAAAGAATGAACATATTGATGTAGTGACATACTCAGACTCAATGTATGTAAGTGATAAAGGGGACAGAAAATCAACCTCTGATTTTGTACCTATGTAGAAGGGAATCTTGTGACATGAAGAAACAAGAAGCAGAATGTAGTGTCTCGTTTTAAAATAGAGATAGAGTATAGATCTATGACTCAGATTACATGTGAGATGGTGTGGATCAAATCTCTTCTTTCTGAACTTAGTCTATCACCTCAGACACCTATGCAAATTTTTTGTGACAATCAGGCGACAATCCTTATTGTCAACAATCCCACTTTCTACGAACGCACTAAACATATCAAGGTCAATTGTTACTATGTTAGAGATATAGTGTTGAAAGAGGTCATTTCTACTCCACACACTCACTCATCCGAACAGTTAGCTGATATATTTACTAATAGTCTAAGTAGTAGTGTGTTTATGTCTTTATATATCAAATTGAGCCTTTTTTATATTTATGCTCCAACTTGAAGGGGAGTGTTAAAGTGTTAGAACTTATTGAGTATGTACGAGTTAACGGATTATTGGATATCCATTTAATCGGGTATCTTCTAAACCTTTAAATATGTAACTCTCTTCATCTAATAGTAATAATAGTCTTTATCTTTCTCCCATTACAAAAATATACAAGTATTTTCATACTTTCATGTAGATCTTAGTATAGATCTTAATATATCTTAGTGTATTTTCATAGATCATCTAAATCTTAGAACTAGTACATGACTATATGAGATGAGAGAAAGGAGAGATGATATCATGAGAAAACACAGTGTTTTAAACACCTATAGGGGAGGAGGAGCAACCAAAGAAGAGGACTTAGGAGGTGAGGACGAGCAAAGAGCACCAACAGCAGCAACCAACAGCAATCGGAGAGTAGCCCAACAACACCCAGCAACAACAAACAAAATGATCAAAAGTTAACCATGCCAACATCCAATTCCACATGCCGGACCGAAACGGCTCAGGTCATGTGTAAAAAGTACCCATGTTGACCCAACATGGACATCTCCATTGACATCTACACATGGCATGGAAATCCAGAAAATCTAGAAATACATGTTAATGTCATATCCGTGACTAAAAAACAAGCATATGTCGTCGAAATTTCCCTGTTAGAGTTGTTCTCTAGATAGTGGGTTAATGGATATAACTTATACCATAATCTCCTATTTATATATAACTTAAGCCCTCTAATGAAAGATGGTTTTCTTTTCTCTCAACATGGTATCAAGAGCATAGGTTCTCTTTCCTCTCTCAAAAACAACAAAAAAAAACCTAGATCTACCCGTCGTCGACCACTGCAGAGCCGTTTCCGGCCAACCGCCAACCACTTCCGGCCATCCGGCGGCACAACCGGCTTCCTCTCCCTTCCGCATCGAATCCTCCTCCAGTCCCGTCCCAGCCCACCGCTGGCAGGCACTATTCTGCCACACCCCCTCCCCTTGCAGCAGCCGCCGGCCACTGTCCAACAGCCTGAGTCGCCGACAGCCCTCCCACGGGATCACCGGCCCATGTGGTCTGGTCGGTGATGCCCGTATGTCATTCCTTCGTCTGTGTATGGGCAGTCCAGCCCTCTAGTGAAGTGATTTGAGTGTGTTTGGCCATGTTCTAGGCCTCCTTCACGTCTCCGGCCTCTATTTTTTGGTGAATACGTCAAATCTACCACGTTGGTGAGCAGTTTTTTTTCAGCATTCTTGTGTGCATCCTTTGTTTTGTTCCCTTTGTCAGTATGGCATCTCGTGATCTATTGATGAAAGGACTCAGTGGTACCTCAGAAAAACTCTCGGGCTCCAATTATCTCCTGTGGTCCCAGAGTTTTGAGACGTTTATGTTGGCTCACAAGAAATTGAAACATCTTACTCATCCGCTCCCTGATGTCAAGTCTGATTCGTATAAAGATTGGTTGGCTGATGATGCTGCTGTGATCACATGGATGGCGAACAGTATGAAGCCTGCAGTTGCTCGTAGCGTTCTTTCTCTTAGACCAGCCAAGAACATTTGAGATAC
>JAMKQA010008579.1:0-10530 GCA_024699735.1 Posidonia australis | reverse complement strand
CAGCCATAATAAAAGAACCTGATGGCCAAACAAAACAACACCACCACATCCATACAATCAGGTAGATATCCAGGTTACAAAGGATATTACAACAATCACAGAGGGTCACAAAACCAACTAATCATCCTTACCCTCAACTACATCTCCTGAAGTCCTAGTGCCATCCGGTCAGCCATAATAAAAGAACCTGATGGCCAAACAAAACAACACCACCACATCCATACAATCAGGTAGATATCCAGGTTACAAAGGATATTACAACAATCACAGAGGGTCACAAAACCAACTAATCATCCTTACCCTCAACTACATCTCCTGAAGTCCTAGTGCCATCCGGTCAGCCATAATAAAAGAACCTGATGGCCAAACAAAACAACACCACCACATCCATACAATCAGGTAGATATCCAGGTTACAAAGGATATTACAACAATCACAGAGGGTCACAAAACCAACTAATCATCCTTACCCTCAACTACATCTCCTGAAGTCCTAGTGCTTGGAGCTGCAATGGTAAACACACATCCCTTAGTCGACTACTGTGGCACTCTTCCTATCTTCTTAGGTGGTTCTAGACAAGATCTCTGAACATGTCCTGCCTTTTCACAGTTGTAGCACACCACTAGAGCTGGAGTACGCCAAGGATGAGGACAAAATACAACAATATGGCCCAACTGACCATAGTTGAAGCACTGGTTCCCACTGGAAGCATTGGACCCTGTCTGACTTATGCAAGCTCCACTACTCCTAACAAAACTTCACTGGCCTACAAAGGAAATACTGGACCTCTCCTTCTTCTTCTTCTCAGGGCTACTTGAACTACTAGCACTTGGAGGACTAGAGAAAGAGAACTGGGAGGTAAAAGAAGACTTACCCTTCCCTTTGGGATGACTCTCCAGATACTTCTGATGCTCTGCCTCGAAGCGATAAGCCATCCCAACCATGTCCTTCATAGTTTGACACTGACAGTCCATCACCTTCACTCGCAGTCCTGGGCTCAAGCCGTCTAGAATCCCCTATGCCCACTCCTCCACAGACTCATAGGTAGGAGTGAAACGTTCCAGTTGGGTGAACTCAGTCTCATACTCGAGCACCGACATTGTGCCCTGCTCTAGACTCTGTAAATCTCAGCAAAGCTGCTCGTTCACATGAGCGGGGAAATACTTATCATAGAAGGCCACCTTGAAATCCTTCCATTGGATGCTAACAATGACTAAGTTCGGGAACTTCAGCCATCTCACAGACTTCCATCACTTATTTGCCTCACCATCCAGCAGATAAGTTGCCAGCCGCACCCAAAGCTTCTTTGGGTACGCCATGCTCTCCAACATCTTCGCCACCTTCTCCAACCAGGCCTTGCACTCCATAGCACTGACCTTTCCCTTGAATGACGGTAGATGAAGCTTCATGAACTAGTTCAGCCACGGGTCACTTGACGGCTCACTGGCACTACTCTTGTTGAAGGCATTGGAGATCCCGTGTGCCAAGCTCCATAATTCAGCACAAACCACTTTCCAACCTTCCACGTCCTCTCGGGGCTCAGTTTCCTCAATAGGAGCCTTGCCCTTACGACCACGAGGAGGTATCCTACAAGGAGAGAGGCAAAACACCTGCACCACAGAGAAAACAACAACCAGAAAACCATGAAGAGAACCAAGTGCAGACTCTACCATGCATGCAAACCTATTAAGTCTCTATACCGGACACCCTAGTTTAGTGCAACCTAGTGAACCTGGAGATCTGATACCAGATCTGTTATGCCCCCAATTCCCATAATAATTTAAAACAAATTAAATTACAAGAAATTAAAAGCTAAATAGAAATATCATCTATCAGGAACCAGTGTGTGCTTCTACGAGACTTCAAACAATATGTACTATGCTAAAACCCATCTGCATGTCTACAACTGCAATCCAAAAGCATGATGAAAAGCATGAGTGACAAAAGTCACCCAACACGCACCCTATGAAAGCAGTGGAAAACAAATCTATATTAATTTTCTTTTAAATTCCTTTTGCAATCATTTTCTCTAAAATCTCACAAACCCAGTATACAAGGCCGAAAACCACAGTAAACACGGCCCACATCTGGCAAAACAGCGAATAGGGCTCCACCAGCCCAAAACCACAAACAAGGCCCTCAATGGCCAAAACAACACACAGTGAATCGAGAAACTTGACGTTAGGCAACCAACTCTGGCCACAAGTAACCACCAAGGTACACTGCATTGTCACAGTGAAGCCACCCTATGTAGGGGCGATGACTATCCCACAATTCTTCCACTTGGAGAACCCTCGCAAAGCTAACCCCTCTCTAGGAAGGCAGTCCTGTCTCTTAGAACACTACCAGCTACGGGGCATGTGTCCCACTCGCACTGGCCACCAAAGGGTACGCCACCTCACGGCATCCTCCACACGGTGCTCAGGAGAGAGTGTCATACCTCCACACGCGACAACAGGAGTATCATACCTCTCCGTCATGCCACAAGACACCTCAACCTGTGGACTACAACCCTAGCCTCGAGACGACAGTCAAGGAGTCTTATACCACCAAGACTAGACAATCCTTAGCCTCAAGTATCTTGGCCCTCGACCACAACCAGGGCGACGTGCCCGACCACCTGAGAATGTCGTCACATTCCCTAGTCCCGACGACTCGGTCCCATAGTGTCTCGGCCTGCACACAAAAAATCAGGAAAACCATTTTCCAAAATGGACCAACACATCTCTTTAAAAATCATTTTCAAAACGATTTTATATCTTTGGAAACTCTTTTAAAACCTTGGCAAAATAGTACATCAGGTGTCCCATGAGACCACCTCTGACGGCCCACAATTCCATCTCAAATGGGTAAATCAACCAATCTGGGAAATCCACGAGAAATACATTTTATAAAATAGCTAGGCCCTAAATCGGCATATTGAAATGGGATCGGTATACCGAAATTTCCTGGATCAGTAGACCGACCTGAATCGGTCGACCGAAGTAGGTACAGACACCTAAAATGGCGGATCAAAAATTGAACCGGTCGACTGAAAGTCCTTGGTTCTGTAGACTGATGAAATTCAGCAGATCAAATGTTGAATTTCGACCAGAGGACCTAGATTGATAGCAAAATGGCATACCGAAATTTGCTATGTATCAAGAAAATGACCTAGAGCTCCATCCACGAAAATTGCCCAACATGGGACCTAGGTGTGGACCCCCAAAATAAGCACCACAAAATCCAACTAAAACATATATTGTAGACCCTTGAGTCTACTCCAAATTCACACAAACAAAACCAAAATCCATCCATCATACAGGGAGAAATAAATTCGAGAAGCCATAGGGATCAAAAACGACCTAAACCCTCACATCGCCATAAATGTCACCATAAATCATCATAAATTCACAATAAATTCTAGGAATGTAAATTTAGCTAGATTTCAAGTAATTCTATCATTTTCTACCATTTTCATGCTTTCTACAATACGGGGCGAGGTGCGTACCTAGAAACGCGCTGCGGTGACCCAACTCTGGCCTCCGGCCAACCTCAGCAATCCCATGCATCCTCGGTCGTGGCACTACCTTAGGACTCCCCACCGAAGCTCCATACACTGCCACGAGCCACTACATGCCGCCGTTGACCCCCGAGCATGCCAAACAAGGGGAAAGGAAGGTACAAGGGAGTTAGAGGGGAGTGGAAATGGTGTGGGGGAAGGGAAGAGTGGAAGGGAGAGATGGAGAGAGAGGTAGATGGAGGTGGCGTTCAAGAGGAGGAGGAGGGGAAGACTTGTGGAGGAAGGAGGAGAAGGAGGGTGAGCTGGTTGTGCACTGGGCACTCATGGGGGGCTTATAAAGCCATGCAACGTGGTAGCTGGATGCGTGCGCACCTGCACATCCTGGCTACCCGCACTTCGCACGGGCACATCAAACCTACACCACCAACCGACCCACCAACACTGACCCACATGTGGACCCACCCAAGGGCCCACAAGCATAGTGTTACAATGCATAGTGCCAACCATGCACATGAACACGCAACCAGAAGCCGGCCCACGAGGCCAAGCCTAAATCACAAAATCACACAAACGAGCCTCGGAACAGTAACACCTGTCCAAGAATAAATTCATTAAAATGTAAATAATTACAAAATGAAATTACAAGTGTTACAAAAATATTTATAATTCATATGAACCTTATTATGTACTATCACTCTAGTCCTTAGCTATAGGGAATAAAGGAAGACCTAAAACATTTTAACAATTAAAAATAAAAAAAAAATCTAATAATCATTGAGTAACTGAGTATCATACTTCAGTAAGCGGTATTCACATAAAAAGATGATTAGAGAATAAAAATAATAATAATAATTATTGAGTAACTTGGTATCGTGCCTCAGTAAGCATTGGTATTCACATAAAAAGGTGATTAAAGGATAAAAGAGAAAAAAGGCTGTCTTTGAGGCCATAGTTACTCGAGTGATTAAGTTCGTAGGGATGTCTTTACATCTGATGACTTAAAACTGTAGATATTCCATTCTCACATTTCCTACATCTAGGATAGGAGCTTTTGAGGTGCCTTAGATCACATGACTAAGGATCTCTGACTCATTTTCTAGATTTTTCATGATTTCCTTTAAAAACATTCTTGATTTTGCTTGATTCAAGGTAGTTAGCTGTGGCAGAGCTAATACGCTTGAGCTGATGGCAGGCTTGAATCCCTTGAATGTTTTGGTGTGAGTCATTAGCTGTGGTAGAGCTAACACTCTTACTCAAATTGGTGGCAGATTTGAATTCTCTAAGCTTAAAGAAGGTATTTTTATGATTTCAGGTGATTTCTGAGTATTTTCTGGACTTTTAAGAACTTTTTGTGGATTTAACATAAAAGATAGGAGATAGAATGTAAAAAGACCAGGATGTTGCTAGTGTGATAAGTGACAGGACTAGTTGCCAATCATAGAGGCTACTAGACCCGTCGCCACACCAACAGGCGACGAGAATCTTGGAATTCCTTCTCAAGATAATTTGTCATCTTGGGCTTTAATATAATTTATGGCACATTTATAAATATTATCATGATTTTTCCCATAATTATTATAATTTCTAGGATTTTTTGTGTGCTTGAATAATTATTTAATATCATATAAATCCTTATCAATTCCAGAATATTCTAGAAATTTCTAGAAAAATGGGTGATGTCAAGATTAATATCATATATTTTTATCATGATTGAAAACGAGATATGATATTAACTATGACTTTTTAAATGCTTGAAATATATATAATTTAAAATTTTAATTTCAACATGTGCTTAATTTCCAAATATTTATTTAGTTACGAGATTGGAATTTGTTATAGATATATTTAACATAATTCTCATAATTATTGGGGATTTAATCTTTCAAATTTGAATTTAAATATTTTCTAGAATATTCTAGCAATTTCGAGAGGATTTGAAAATTACGAAACAAGTTGCATTTTGTTACTAGATATTTGCTTAAGCAATTTTTGATTTTATTTTTAAACATGGAGATATTTAGAGTTTGTTGTCACAAGAAGTGGTGACTAGTTTGTAAAAGACATTTTCGTCTATTTTTCTACATCGAAAAATTGGTGGGCTATTGTCGGCATTGGTGGCGACATATCTAGATATAACCGGCGACAAGTTCAAAATATCCATTTTTCAAATTTTCAAATCTGATTTGATATCCAGATTTTTTTCTCCAGTCGTTTTCAACAAGATTTGACATCCCAACCTCTATAAATACCCCCTAGGTCTATACTTTAGGGGAAGCTTTCCAAATTTAGAGAGAGGTTGCCTAGAGAGATCAATTCCTGGCGAAGCCCTGCTGAAATCATGTCAGAGTCTTAGATCCATAGAGATCCTTTTAATCCGAGCCATGGCACACCTCTAAGGCTCCAATCATGCCTTCACTTGCTCCTTCCACTCCACAGCGTACAAGGGTGAAGGGAGTATTGTTTTCCATTTATTACATTTTTTATTGCATATGATCCATTACATGATATAATATAGCCCATGGCATATATAGGCGGGGACAACCCCTGGTTAGTATTAGGCTTATTTGTTCATGTCATTTATTTTCTGTTTTGATGTTGTTTACTACACCTAATCTAATCTGGATTCTTGTTTTGTTTGTTGTGTTTGTCTTGAAGGGAAGGATACTACGTAGCATGGAGACACTGCTAGACAATATCCTACTGTTGATCCAGTGAACCGTGAACTCACATCACCACATCCACCACAACCATCTCCCATAAGATGCCTTGTCAACCGGCGAAAGCAAAGGACCAGTGGCGATCACAAAAAATGGTATTGACATGAGTCGACACGACGACATCTACATCAATTACCCCCAAATCAGAATCCACAAAAACCATCTAGCTTGGATCTACTAGCCTAAAGCTCACTAAATAAGTGGTTAAGTGTAACATCTGTAAAATTCATTTTGTAATTATTTACATTATAATGAATTTATTCATGGACGGGTGTTACTATTCGGAGGCCCATTTGTGTGATTTTAGGCTTGCGCTTCGTGGGTTGGTTTCTGGATCTATGTTCCTGTGTGCGGTTGGCACTGTGCATTGTGGCATTGTGCTTGTGGGCCCGTGTGTGTGTCCGTGTGGGGCCTACATTTGTGGGCTGGTAGGTGGGAGTGAGTTGATGCGATTGGTTGCTGGCTCGTGCGAGAGGTTGATGGTTGTACTGTGCATGCATGCATGCAACTACCACCCTCGGCACATATTTATAGCTACGACTGTCATCCTCTCCTCCACACTTCTCCTCCTCCTTTTCCCTCGCTTTGCCATTCTCGAGTGCCACCTATCTTTTACCTCTTCCTTCCCCGACTCGCTCTCCCCCACTCACTCCACCCCGCCCTCACTCACCCATCCTTCTCTCCCGTCTCTCCTCCATCTCCTTCCATATTTTCTCCCTTCTGTTTGGCGTGCTCAAGGGTCGACGACAGTGTACGGTGTTGTGCGGCGGTGCGTGGAGCTCTGGTGCCATATCCCTGAGGTCACAGAATGGTCGAAGACACCTAGAGTTGCTGAAGTTGGCTGGAGATCGGAGTTGGATCGCTGGAGAGCTTGTTTCAGGTACGCACCTCCAAACAAAAGTGTAGAAAGCATGAAATTGGTAGAAAATGATAGGAATGCATGAAATCTAGGTAAATTTACATTCCTAAAATTTATTGTGAGTTTATGGGAACTTATGGAGGCATTTATGGCATTTTATGGTGGTTGTTGTGGTTTGGGTCCTCTTGACCCCTCTATCTTTGTGAATTTATATCTTGTTGTGTGATGGATGGATTTTGGTTTTGTTTGTGTGGATTTAAGTAGACTTGAGGGTCCCATTTTTGGTGCTTGTTTTGTGGATCTGCCTCAAGGTCCCATTTTGGGCGATTTCAAAGGTTGGAGCTTCAGGCCGGTTTTGGATTCACAGAAATTAACATACCAAATCATTTCGGTATGCTGTTTTTTTGTCAGATTAGGTCCTCTAGTCAAACTTCAGTCGTCTGATTTTGGATGGTCAACCGAATCAGGAGATTTCGATCGATCGAACCACTTTTTGGTCTGTCGATTTGGCCATGAGTATTGACCATTGACTTGTTTCGGTCAACCGATCCTAATTGGTCACTCGATCTAGCGATTTTCGATATACTGATTCCATTTCGGTATGCTGAATCAAGCCCCTAGTTGTTTTATAAATTTGATTTCTGAGGATTTTCGAGATTGGTTTGTCTTGCCCATTTGAGATGGGATTGTGGGCTATCAATGGTGGTCTCATGGGACACTTGATGTGCCGTTTTGCCGAAGTTTTGAAAGAATTTCCCAAAATATAAAATGATTTTGAAAATGGTTTCCAAAGAGATGATTTGGCCCATTTTGGAAATGGTTTTCTTGGTTTTCATTGTACGGGCCTTGGAGATATCTAAGGTTGAGAGTGTCGGGTCATGGAGGTATGAGACTCCCTGACTGTCGTTTTGAGGCTAAGAGTTGTGGTCTGCGGGTTGAGGTGTCTTGTGGCATGATGGGGAGGTATGATACTTCTGTTGTCGCTGTGAGCACTGAGGCTCGAGTATTGTTGGGTGTGGAGTTATGACACTCCCTCCTGAGCACCGTGTGGAGGATGTCGTGAGGAGGCGTATCCTGTGGTGACCAATGCAG
This sequence comes from Posidonia australis, assembly GCA_024699735.1. NCBI lineage: Eukaryota > Viridiplantae > Streptophyta > Magnoliopsida > Alismatales > Posidoniaceae > Posidonia > Posidonia australis. Next base: position 2,360 of record JAMKQA010008579.1, on the reverse strand, counting down.
GTGGGACACGTGCCCTGTAGCTGGTAGCGTCCTAAGAGATAGGCCTACCTTCCCAGAGAGGAGTTGGCCTTGTAAGGATTCTCCAAGAGGGAGAATCGTGGAATGGTGAACGTTCCTACACAGGGTGGCCGTCACCATGGCAGTGCAGACACTGTTGGTCGCACTTCAATGGACTACTTGTGGCTAGAGTTGGTTGCCTGGTACCGGGCTTCCCGACTCACTGTGTGTGGTTTTAGCCATTGAGGGCCTCGTTGTGGTTTTTGGCTGGTAGAGTCTTGTTTGCTGTTTTGGTCGGTGTGGGCCGCGTCTGCTGTGGTTTTCAGCCTTATGGGCTTGATTACAGGATTTCAGAGAAATGATTTGTGAAATGAATTTAAAGGAAAATTTATGTGGTTTTGTTTTACGCCATTTTGTGGGGTGCGTGCTGGGTGACTTTTGTCACTCACGCTTTCTCTTTGTGGTTTTTAGGTTGTAGGTGCAGACATGCAAGCGGGTTTTATCATAGTGCATATAGTTTGGAGTATCGTAGCCGCACACATAGGTTCCTAGTATTTGATATTTCTGTTTAGCTTTTAATTTATTGTAATTTAATTAGTTTTAATTTATTATGTGAATTAAGGGTGTGACACTAAGAATAAAGTCTAAGAAAGCAAGACACTTGTGAATGAATTAAAATTACTAACATGGTAAGATTGGACTTGAACACTCATGCAAAAGTCTATTTCACAAACACAAGGTACATATAAGTAATTTTTAAGAAGAAGATGTGAAAAATAAGACAGAGTCTTATGATGACAAGATGAGGATTCTCAACAAAGATTAAACTGGAGGATTAAGATACTTAGGAACTTTGGATCTTTTTAATTGAGTAGATTAATGTGGATACTGTAGATTTTTCCTTTTCTTTATTTTTTACTTTCTTTATTTCTTGACCTCTTCTCTTTTGGGAATTTATGGGTAGATCCGCTGCAAACCCTCACGAGACATTACTCGTCCACTAGGGTAACCTAGGGGTTTAAAGGCTTGTTGTCCATGCTAAGTGAATTGTGATTCCTGCGAAAATGAGTTAGGATTTTCTTCTTTTTCTTATGTTACAGTCAGTTTTGCTCGAGGATTAGCAAAAGATAGGTATAGGGGTATTTGATGAGCACATTATTGTTACATATTTCATGTCCCATATTTATCTATTTTGTATATAAATAATGCAACTCGAGGTACTTTGTGTAAATTTTGTAGGAACTTGAGAACTTAAAAAGAATTGCAAAAAGGAAGGAAGAGAAAAGAATAAAAGCTAAAAAAAGAATTCAAATTCAGTCAAAGATATTTTTGAAGTAGAAAAGAAAAGAAATTTGAGAAAAAATATCTAGAATTATGTCAAGGAGTCAAATACACATTTTCCACGTGCGTCAATATTGGGAATAATATCAGATAATGAATCAACCAAGTTAGAGATCATATCAGCTAACGTGGACGCCTCCTAGATGTTCGATTGGACGCCTCCTAGGCACCCATGAAAGATATTTTTTGACACAGTCTTTACTGTTTACGATATCTAGATGGAAATATCGTGTATTTGAAATTGAGTTTTAAATTTTGTACTTGGATTTGTCTTCGACGTAAGCAAGTCTTTGTAAGTCTATAAAAGGATCCCTTGTGTAGATCTAGGAGATTATCTTCCACCTTGAGTGTAACGCCCCACATTTTCCATGATAATTTAAAACAATTTAAACTATGGGAAAATTTAAAGCTAAATAAGAATATATTAGATTACCAAGAACCTATGTGTGCGGCTAGGAGACTCTAGACTATATGCACTACGCTAAACCTCTACATGCCTGCACCTGCACACTAAAACACGAGGAAAATGCATGAGTGACAGAGGCCACCCAGTACGCACCCCAAGAAAAACGGTGGAAAACAAAATCTTAATTAATTTTTCTTTTAAATTCTTTTCGCAAACCATTTCTCAAAACCTCAGAAACCAAGCCTACACTGGCCAAAACCACAACCAGAGCTCTACTAGCCTAAAACCACAAACAACGGCCCTCAATGGCCAAAACCACACACAGTGAGTTGGGAAGCCCGACACTAGGTGTAGACACCCTGATTTTGAGGTGATTCATTGATGAGACTCCAATTGTTGCTTTGGATATGGCTGACCCTTGAACCAATCCCTGAGCCCGCAGCAAGCCCACAGCCCGATCTAAAAACCCGGCCAATAGGGGAGAGCACCTAGCTAGCACGTCAACCTAGCACACCTAGCTAGCACACCAACCTAGCACATCAACCTAGCGCACTTCCCTAGCACACATAGGTGGCGCACATCCCTAGCGCACAACGCTGCGCAGGCTGCGACTGCT
>JAMKQA010008578.1:0-10080 GCA_024699735.1 Posidonia australis | reverse complement strand
GATGAGAAAATCACACCAGGATTCGTTCCATCGGAACAAACCGTGGATGGGAAAATTTAAATGTAAATGAACAACAGGATTAGTTCCATAAGAACAAACCGTGGATAAGAAAATTCTAAAGTAAATGAACACCAGGAATCGTTCCATCGGAACGAACCGCGGATAGGAAAATCAGACCAGGATTCGTTCCATCGGAACGAACCGTGGATGGGAAAATCACACCAGGATTCGTTCCATCAGAACGAACTGTGGATAGGAAAATCAATGTAAATGAACACCAGGATTCTTTCCATCGTAACAAACCGTGGATGGAAATATCAGATATAATTGAACACCAGGATTCTTTCCATCGGAACGAACTGTGGATGGGAAAATCACTCTAGGATTCGTTCCATCAGAACGAACCATGGATAGGAAAATCAATGTAAATGAACACCAGGATTCCATCCATCAGAGCTAACCGTGGATGGGAAAATCACACCAGGATTTGTTCCATCAAAACGAACCGTGGATGGGAAAATAACACCAGGATTAGTTCCATCGGAAGGAATCGTGGATGGGAAAAACACACCTGGACCCGTCCCATTGGAACGAACCATGGATAGGAAAATCAATATAAAAGAACACCAAGATTCGTTCCATCGGAACGAACCGTGGATGGGAAAATCACACCAGGATTCGTTCCATCGGAACGAACTGTGGATAGGAAAATCACACCAGGATTCGTTCCATCGGAACGGACCGTGGATGGGAAAATCACACCAGGATTCGTTCCATCGGAACGGACCGTGGATTGGAAAATTACACCAGGATTCGTTCCATCGGAATGAACCGTGGTTGGGAAAATCACTCCTGGATTCGTTCCATTAGAACAAACTGTGGATAGAAAAATCAATGTAAATGAACACCAGGATTTGTTCCATCATAACGAACCGTGGATGGGAAAATCAGATATAATTGAACACCAGGATTTTTTCCATCGGAACGAACCAGGGATGGGAAAATCACACGAGGATTCGTTCCATCGGAACGAACCATGGGTAGGAAAATCAATGTAAATGAACACCAGGATTCCTTCAATCGAAGCGAACCATGGACGGGAAAATCACACCAGGATTCGTTCCATTGGAACGAACCGTGGATGGGAAAATCACACCAGGATTCGTTCCATCGGAACGAACCGTGGATGGGAAAAACTCACCAGGACCTGTCCCATTAGAACGAACCATGGATAGGAAAATCAATATAAAAGAACACCAGGATTCGTTCCATCGGAACGAACCGTGGATAAGAAAATTCTAAAGTAAATGAACACCAGGATTTGTTCCATCGGAACGAACCGTGGATGGGAAAATCACACCAGGATTCGTTCCATTGGAACGAACCGTAGAGAGGAAAATCACACCAGGATTCCTTCCATCAGAATGAACCGTGGATGGGAAAATTCAAATGAGAATGAACACTAGGATTCGTTCCAACGGGAACAAACCATGGATGGGAAAATTTAGAAGTAAATGAACAACAGGATTAGTTCCATAAGAACAAACCGTGGATAAGAAAATTCTAAAGTAAAATCACACCAGGATTCGTTCCATCGGAACGAACCGTGGATGGGAAAATCACACCAGGATTCGTTCCATCGTAACGAACTGTGGATAGGAAAATCAATGTAAATGAACACCAGGATTCGTTCCATCGTAACGAACCGTGGATGGGAAAATCAGATATAATTGAACACCAGGATTTTTTTCATCGGAACGAACCGTGGATGGGAAAATCACACCAGGATTCGTTCCATCGGAACAAACCATTGATAGGAAAATCAATGTAAATGAACAAAAGGATTCCTTCCATCGGAGCGAACCATGGACAGGAAAATCAAACCAGGATTCGTTCCATCGGAATGAACTGTGGATGGGAAAATCACACCAGGACCTGTCCCATTGGAACGAACCATGGATAGGAAAATCAATATAAAAGAACACTAGGATTCGTTCCATCGGAACGAACCGTGGATAAGAAAATCTAAAGTAAATAAACACTAGGATTCGTTCCATTGGAACGAATTGTGGATGGGAAAATCACACTAGGATTCGTTCCATTGGAACGAACCATAGATAGGAAAATCACACCAAGATTTGTTCCATTGGAACAAACCGTGGATTGGAAAATTCAAATGAGAATGAACACCAGGATTCGTTCCATCGGAACGAACCGTGGATGGGAAAATTCAAAAGTGAAAGAACACTAGGATTCGTTCCATTGGAACAAACTGTGGATTGGAAAATCACACCATGTTTCATTCCATCGGAATGAACTGTGGATGGGAGAATTCAAATGTAAATGAACACCAGGATTCGTTCCATCAGAACAAACCATGGATTGGAAAATCAATGTAAATGAACACCAGGATTCATTCCATTGGAGCTAACCGTGGATGGGAAAATCACACTAGGATTCTTTCTATCAGAACGAACCATGGATGGGAAAAACACACAAGGACCTGTCCCATTGGAACGAACCGTGGATGGGAAAATTCAAATGTAAAAGAAAAGGGCCTCGAACTCGTCTGTTTGGTTTAGAATTCAAAGGCGAAGGGAGGTCTAACCTTTTGCTTAGCCACAAGGATTTGCCATGGGGGAACTTATTCGAGTATCAGTGCACCCTGGATCGTCACCACTGTGGGAAATGTCAGTTGAAATGGCGTAGTGCCATGCTACAGTCGTCATCTAGTAGGCGCCATTATGTGATGAATGTCACTTCCCTATACAAAGGGCCACTGACCATCACTGGGAAGACAATTTGTACCATGCATTCTCGAAACAGTGCTTCTTCCCACAAAGCAGCTTACATGTCCCTGGTCGAAGGCTCTATTTTGGTTGCATTGCAAGTTGATGTTCTGTATGTGACTTTTAACTAAAGAGCAGCTGACATGCCCTTGGTCGAAGTCTCTGGTTCAATTTCACCACAACTAGTCCTCTGTATGTGACCTCAGACCAAAGAGAAGCTGACATGCCCCTGGTTGAAGGCTCTGGTTCGGTTACATCACAACTAGTCCTTTGTATGTGACCTCTGACCAAAGAGCAGCAACATGCCCCTGGTCGAAGTCTCTGGTTCAATTTCACCACAACTAGTCCTTTGTATGTGACCTCTGACCAAAGAGCAACTGACATGCCCCTGGTTGAAGGCTGGCTGGACATCACTTGAGGGTATGGGGCTTGGAAGACAAGATGTAACTACAGATGTTCCGTGAGCCACTAGAGTACTTGAGACCATCACTAGCTGAAGCAAGTGACCATTCATCAAGTGACAGAGAATATGTGCAACCTGACTGCTTCCCTGTACTGTACTTGGAAAACTGAAGGAATCAAGGCGACTTTGCTGAAGGCCTCTGTCTTTGACTGGCATGCTTGGAGGTGTATTCCATTCAATCGTGGTGTTTTGATGGCTCTGTATTTGGGCACACCACTTTAGGATATCTTTCTGATTGTCTTTGCCAAATTCTAGATTATTGTAGGGTTCACAGTCACGTTGTTGTCCCTGTTAATCATTTGACATGTAGATTCTGATCAGAGAATAACTGTTTTGCCCTTGGTGAAACAAGTAACAGAATATCTGAGCCCAACTAGACAGCAGCTGACATGCCCCTAGCGTAAGGGTGAATGATGCTCATTGGAAACAGAAGTCAGATCGAGAGGTACCAAAGCAAAATGGGTGCCTCTGACACTAAGCCAGGTTACTCTAGGAAGTTTTGGGCACCACTAGAGGATACAAAACCTAGAGAATCAGGTTGTAACTGTAGGTGCACTTTGGATCACTGAAGCGGCTACAGTTGACTTTCCCTTGTTCACTGACTGGTGGCATGTACATTCGTTCACTGTCTCGAGCTATGCTTGGATGGCAAAAAGTAATGTGAGACATCGTAGTATGTCCTAGGTTGGCTATTCTCTGCTCCACTACTTGTTGTGCCACTGTGCTCTGGCTACAGACATGTATTCGGTTGTGTTGTCCTCAGGCCTTCCACAAACGATGTCTACCATGCTCGAACTGTTGCGGAGGAATTGTTGTCACACTGCTAACTCTGCAAGTCCGTGTAGCTCGTACACTGACTGGTGTCCTCACTATATATGTACTTTGACTACTAAGGAGTTGGAATGTCCCTGGGTAAAAGCACTTGGCAAAGAGACTGCAAACAAAAAGATTGATCCAAGCGAGGCTATGATGATTATTATTATCGTTGTGGGCTTTATGATTCATGAGCAAATTAGTTATGCAAGAGTGAATTTTGTTTGATGCATGCCTTGTGATTTCAGTTGCTTGTTATCTGCATTTACTATCCTGCCTGTTCAATGAGTTCATTATCAGGGTCGCTTGCTTGTTTAGTTTAGCCTATTGGTTTGCCCTCAGCTAGGCTGGAAAATTGTATGCTTGTTAGAGGAGGATGACACCATTGACTCAGTTGCCACTACAAAGACTTGCAAGTCGTTAGGTGGCTCTCGCTAGGTAATGGTGGCACTTGGATTCACTGTGAGGTATTGCGGTGGACCTGGCTCCATGCCAAACTCTTTAAGGTCCTGCACTTGCTTTTTCCTATTCGATATCATCATCTTTTCTTTTCTTTTATTCTCTCATAGACGTGCGGTTTCACTCTAACCCTGTCTTGGAGGTAATAAGTGCTCGATTTATTTAGGAGGCCTTTATTGTAAGAGGGTGGGTCTGTCTTGGAGGTATGTTTTCTTTTCTGGCTCACACTCTCAGTCACCCCTAACATTTTATCTCCCTCTTGGAGGTGCAGGAACCTTGTAGAGCTTGGACACTTCGTTTGGCTTTGATATTTGGTGGCTCCCTTGCTGACTTGGCTGTCTAAGTAGTGACAACTGAGAAGGGATAATCCATTCTAACATTGGCGAGCTTTTCCAATTTTCATCATCGGGCAGAATGTTAATGACAAGCAAATTACCCTTTAATTATTCTTGATGTTTTTCTACTGTTTATGCTTTTTCTTTTTCTATTTTTTATCTTTTTTACTTTTTCTATTTTTTTTTGTTTTTTGATATATGATGATGCAGAAAGAAAACAAAGAAAACCTAGGAAAAGGATACAACTCTAGTCCTTGTCGTTGTTGTTTTGCTGATGCCATTTGAGGTTTACGATAACTCCTTGTAGTGCCATTGGAAATTGAAGTCAAGGTAGGTGTATCTGTAGCCATCACAACCATTATTGAAACTGAAACAGTCAATGTGAATGATGATTCTACTGATGTCATTTGAACTGCATCTGTGTCTGAGTTGATATTTGCTGTGTTGGTTGTCTCCCACTTGATCCAAGGTATTTGCACGTGTTAGGTTAGATCAACACATGGCAAATCGGCAAACTTTAAGGTTGGACCCCCCCCCCCTCCACAAGGGAACAAGAACAGGAGTGGCACATATGAGTGGTGCCGCACAGAACTGAAAAAAGAAAGAAGGACAAACTAGGCAAATGGGGAATAAGAACAAGGGCGGCATACACATGTGCTGCCAAAAAGAAGCAAGGAGAGTACAAGCTAGGAAAAAAAAGAAGAAGCCCGATGGATTCCCCGGGAAAAACTGGGAGAAAGGGGAAAACCCCTGAGGTTCCAGTATCCTCGGAGATTGCAGGCCCTGACACGGTAAGGTCGGCTATTCTAAGGTGTGCACGTGTGCGTGCAAGTGTGTGTGCAAGTGTGTGTGTGGGCTGCCTCCTGTGTGTTGACGACAATGCTCCCATTGTCAATCAAATTCTAGACAGCATTTCGGAGAGTGTGACACCCATTTGTCGAATGCCCAGGTACGCAATGGTATCGGCAAAACAAGTTTGCCTTATACCACTAAGGAAGCGGGTTTGGTGGCTAGCGAATCTCCGGTAGCCACAGAAATGGCGCAACTTTAGGAAAGATGTCGCTCAGCGATTCTCTGAGTGAGGTGAGGTCTCTTTCCTTATGGCGAGGCTGCCCTTGCCGTTGTTGCTACCCTTGCTGACCCGGCATATCACGACATGTCGGTTCAACGATGACTTGTGGATGTGTAATGCGCACTAAACTAGATGCTGGTGATGATAAAGATATGGGTGCAAGTGATATGCCTTGTGCGGTAACAATAATAGTCCCACAATCGATTAAAGTCTGTATGACATCCCGCAAAGTGAAGCATTTATCAGTCGAATGCCCTAGGGCTCGATGATAATCGCAGTATACGCTTGCGTTGTACCACCGAGGGAGTGGAATCGGTGGAGGACGTGGATCCGGGAGTCTTAGAAGCGACACAACCTGAGGAAAAATAGCGCTCAGTGGCTTACCCAGTGGAGTGTCGTCACTTTCAACACGACGGCCTCGTTTCTTCTTAGGTTGTTGTCCTTGTTGAGCCGATGTGACGAGATGCACTGGCTCGACAGTGGGAGGTGTGCGCCTAGTGTGCAGTGACGACCTATGTGTTATAACCTGATCCTGATGTTGAGGTGAATTCTGGATAAGTTGTGTTGTGTGTGGTGTTGAGCGCGAGAGCAACAACTGCGGCGCTGGGACAGCTCTGGGTGACGGACTCGAGAAATGTTGTACTCTCACGCAACCAATGGGTTGACTCCTAGGTGACTGTGATGCATGCTATGACCAATGCAATTGTGGTGCAGGAGGTAGAGATAACGCCCCCATCGCCGGAGCAGTGGGATGCTGAGGCGATGGTATGGGCGATAAAGTAGTGGGGTGAGCCTGGAATACTATAGTGGTCTGCACTGGAACCTCAGAGGTCAAAGGAGAAGGACTCTCAACATGATCAAGAGAAAGGGCCATGCGCTCCAACTCTCGGGCCAAAGCCCTCAAGCACTGAGCCTGCGTGGCCGAAGACCCACCAAAAGAGAGGTCAGAAGGCACGAGCGGAATAGGAACAGACCCCAAAATAGATGAATCCACAGCTCCTTGAACTCCTGAAACAGGAGGGCTCGAGGAATAGGGTGCAGATGGCAAAACTTCTGGGACCCGCGTGGTAGTCACCGCAGTTGAATCAATGACGGGCCCTAGACAGACTAGTGTTTGCCGCTGTCCTGGAAGAGAAGATAAGGATCCTCCTTGATTCCCAAATCGGGATGCACAGAGGGAAGGAGAAGCAGTCAAAGTGAGAGAAGGAGGACCTGAGGGCGAGACCCCCTTCAGAACAACAACCAGAGGCTTGCGGGTCTGCGGGGCCATGGCTATCTGCAAGTGGAATAAAGGAGCTACGGAAAAGGACAAACGCATGAGCTCTAAGATGAACTACAGTCGACAAGTGACCAATAGCTCAGAAAAGACAAGAGAACACAACCACGGGAAGCCACCCGCAACGGAGACACCCAAGCTCCTGGCTGAGGATCTCGCAACAAAGTACCTGAGAAAACAGGTATTAGAAACAGGTATCAGAACCTGGACAACGACTCAAAGACAAATGCGAGTTATTAAAGTGGCATGCCATGACACACAATGCAAATGAATGTCCTAAAGTGCACCCTCTCACCATGCATGTCCCATGTGGGGTCAACCACACGAGACGCACTCATAGGTTTTAGGTTTTGACTCTAGTTAGAAAGTAAGGTCCTCGCTCTAAATCCTGGCCAAAGCGCAGGCAGTGAATGAGTGATGCGTTGGTGGCATCGTCTCCTGCAGTAGCATGGAGTTGTACCCTCTACTAGCACTGACACGACCCCGGACAAGGGGGGACAAACTAACAACACGTTCCACGCCAAAGCAATAGAATGAGCTACCAGAATCGCCCTTCGCAAACTGTGGGTAGACCGAGGGGAGAAGATACATGCCCTATATGATCAAACATGTGATATGCTTTGATGTCTTTTACTTGCGTTTTATTAAACTAGAGGGGATTGTGATCGTTCGTCTCTAGTTAAGCCTTATTAATGGTTCCACTGAGTTTGTGTGTTTTAGCCAGAGGGAATTTATGAGCATTTGTCTCTAGTTACGCCTTATTTAATTGTTTGTCTGAATTTGTGTGTTTTAACCAGATAGGGAGCCAAACAAGTCTCTACTCTCCTAATCATGGCAAATTCTACAAGAAGGGGGAAAACACACAATTCTAGCATCCAAAAAGTCAAACAAGAGGCGTAAACATGGCATGTGCTGGTGTTGTGCTCAAGTAAGTGAGTAAAACGCAAATATCGACAAACAAAGCATGCATTAGGTCAAGTGCATGTGTAGTGGCATAGCAACAGTGTAAAGAAGGCAAAAAGGCATGTTCAGTTAGATATTCACAAGTAAACAAGAACAAGCAAACAAGCATAATGTAAACTGACCAAAGACAAGTAGGGAAACCAGAATGAAAGTTAGAATCTGGTTATCCCCAGCGGAGTCGCTAGTTCCTGTGACTATGCCAGTGGAACCCTTGCGCGACTCTCTTACTACTCCGTGTTCGGAAACACACGAGGAGATCCGATACGGTCACGGCGAAAATGGTGAATCCGGAAGAAGAGATAAGACCCGGAAACACCAAAGGGAAGACAAAAAGGATAAAGAAAGGAGTTGCCACCTAGTCTTTTAATGGAAAGACGAGGAAAACCAAAACAAACACAAGAAAATCAAGAAACAAAACAAAATACAGAATGCATGTGTGATCTGTGCCTAATGGATAATGCACAAATGAGTGTGGGCCAGAGAAAGGGTAAGGATTTTGGTTACGCATGGGGAAGGGATTAGGCACCCCCATGCGGCCGAGAAAACTCGGCCTTTTTAGGTTTCCTACTGTCAATGGTCTGCTAAATGTATGCTTGCTTATTCTATATGCTCATGCATGAAGATGACTAAAAACATGCCAAATCAAAGAGAAGAAATGAAATAAAGGGAAAAAATTAATCCGAGGGTCAAATGTAGGCATTGAGAATGCCGCTTTACTGTACGCCCTTGGGCGATGAGGAAAATCGTGAAATTCTCGGAAAGCGTCTCGCAAAACAGCAAAAATTAGGATAAATACGAGAAAATCAAAAAGGGAAAAATAATCCTCATTTCGGGACAATGTCGGCTTTGACAAGCCTTTTACTGTACACCATCGGGTGATGGAAAACCAAAACAGTGAAAACCACAGAAAACGGGGAGAAAACCAAGCCGGAATCAAGCTAGGAAAACATACGCAAAACCGAGAAGAAATGACGGGAAAATCTATGCAAAAAGATGTGAAAAGTCATGCAAAATGCAAGTGTGAATGCAAATATGATAAGTCTAGGAGGTTTTGTGCAAAAAGCCCAAATTCCGAGGAAAACTGAAGTTTGGAAGCCCAAATCATCAAAAAATACATAGGAAAACACATTCTATGCAATTATGAAGAAAATTTGGGGTCAAATGTGCATCCCTAGTCAAAATGAAATTCTCAAGAGTCAGAATGCAATTTTACCACCTAAACATGCATTTAAACCAATTCTGCATAAAATTAGGGTAAAAAAGCAAGAAAAAAGTCTCAAAAATGATCCAGGAGGTTTCAGGGGCAAAATGGTCATTTTACCCCTGAAAACAGGCAAACAGAGTAATATCAATGAAGTATAGGGGCTAAACTACAAATTGCCCAGCAGAATAAAGCATCTAGAAGAATTTCAGTAAAGTCTGAGGGTTAAAATGCAATTTACCTAGAGAAAAACATGCTTCAGAAAAGTTTTCAAACACTCCAGGGGTTTAAATGTAAATAAACCAAAGAAAAGAGCATTCTGGAAAGTTTCAATAAAGTCAAGGGGTCTAAATGCAAATTAACCGGCAAAAACATGCATTCTAGATGATTTCAGAAGAATGTAGGGGCTTACATGCAAATAAACCATCAAAAATGAGCATTCAGAAACATTTCGAGAAGTATGAGGGCTGATATGCAATTTTCGTAGTAAAAATGAACTGTCAGAAAAAATTCCAAGGAAATCCAAGGTCTTCTATGCAATTTGCCTGAAACAAAATACATTTAAAAAACTCTGGAGGGCTTTTATTAAAGTTTTAAACTCAGAAAACATCATTTTAAATGTTCAGGGTAAAACATGTAATATTTTCAGTTAAAACTTTATTCGAAAGATTTAAGAAAAATGACTGAAGGACCTATATGCAATAAAAGG
>JAMKQA010008576.1:0-13573 GCA_024699735.1 Posidonia australis | reverse complement strand
TGTTGTAATCAATCTCTGTGAGCGGGAAAATTCTGATATCTGTATAAGCAACAAAGCAAAGGGCTCTAGCTTCTCGGGGATAGAGAAGTGAGAAGAGCAAGCAAGCGGTTGGTGGTATAGCCAACAAGTAAGTCCGTTTATTTTATTTTAATACGGGAAATATCTCAAGAGGGTCTTGAGGAGTGGATTAGGCGGGGTTGCCGAACCACTATAAATTCTCTGTCTATATCAATTCCTCTCTTCCTTTTCTTGTATGTTAAATAGTTGCATAAGTAGAAAACTTGATTAAAATTGTTAAATAGTATCCATTGTATGCAATTTCTATTAAACTACAAAAAGTAGTCGAAGTAATTATAAAATTGATAATTCTCTATTCACCCCCCCTCTAGAGGAGCCATTCGATCCAACAATAGGTACCTGGTCTATGGTGGGGAGCTGTTGCTTGTTTAAAGGGTTGGCTAGGCCCTTTTGGAACATGTCTTTCAAGTATTCACTTCGACTCCTCTCCAAGATAAAATGGAGGGACAAAGCTACCTGTCATGCCTCTCTCTTTAGGGCGTACTTCTATCTATGACTTCTGTCTTCTTATTCTTTTATGCCCTTTCACAGATACATATTTTTTTATTTCATTTCTTACGTTCTCATTCTCACTCCTAACATTTTATGTCCCTCTAAGAGGTGTAGGGTCCTTGAAGAGCTTAGATACTTCGCCCAATTCACAATGAAAGGTGGCTCCCTCACTCTGTAGGTTCTCGAATAGTATCTACCTAATGAGGTATTGCACATTCCCAACATTGACAAGCTTATTCTACCTATCATCACCTGGCTAAGATCCATGCATGTGATGATGTAAGCAAACGATGGCCTATATATGCATTTACTGCATGGGGGTTAGTATGTGCTGTGATGCAGAGCTTCGTGGATGTAGGAAGAGCATGAATTTATGCATGCATGGAGGAAAGTGTTAGTGTCGCAGAGTGAGGACACACTGTTTATGATCACTGATAGTACTTTTTCAGGTAACATGAATTAACTGGCTCTGACTGTTCAATGCAGTCCATGTCTTCAAGGATGACAGCCCCTCTAGAATAGACCTGCTTGACCACGAATGGTCCGCGCCAATTGGGCTTGAACTTGCCACGGCTATCAGGGAGATGTATTGCCCGCAAGACTAGGTCCCCTGGCAGAAAGCTTCTTGTCGGACCTTTTTCTGATAGGATTTGGCCATGCGCTTCTGATAGCATTGTGCATGATGCATAGCTTGCAGTCGATGCTCATCTATCAGGTTCAGTTGAACAAGGCGATCCTCAATCTATTCTGCCTCTTCCAGCTCTACTTCTTTCAGAACTCTGAGTGATCGAACCTCCACTTCTATGGGTAGGACTGCCTCCATACCATACACTAGAGAATATGGAGTCACTCCTGTTGAAGTCCGGATTGATGTTCTGTAAACCCACAGAGCGTATGGGAGCTTGTCATGCCAATCCTTGTATGTCTCCACCATCTTCTTAAGAATCTTAGTTAGATTCTTATTGGCGGATTCTACTGCACCATTCATCTGAGGTCGGTACGGGGAGGAACTGTGATGTCTGATGCAGAACTCTTGTAGGAAATCCTTGACCTTTTTGGCCGTGAAATTTGTTCCATTATCAGTACTGATGGAATGTGGGACCCTGTACTGGGTGATAATGTTGTTCTTGATGAACTTCTCTGTCACAGCAGCGGTAACTGTCTTGTAGGAGGCTGCCTCCACCCATTTTGTAAAATAAACAATGGCCACTAAAATGTACTGATGTCCATTGGAGGCTGCTGGGTGGATAGCTCTGATGACATCCATTTTCCTGGTGGAGAAAGGCCAAGGTGATGAGATGTTGCAGAGCTGTTGTGGTGGCGCATGAATAAAGTTGCCATGGATTTGACAATTATGACATCTTCGCACGAACTGACAGCAATCTGTCTCCATGGTTGACCAGAAATACCCTTGTAACATTATTTTCTTGGCCAATAATACTCCATTCATGTGAGGCCCACACGTCCCGACATGCACTTGCAACATTATTGTATCAGCCTCCTTTTTATCACGACAGCGCAGAAGCATCTGCTTGTAGGACCTCCTGTGCAAGTGGCCTGCTCCCAACACATATTTCGAGGCCAACCGGATCATGGTTTTTCTATCTGCTGCCGATGCGTTTGGATGGTGATTCCTAGTTTTCAGGTAAGCTTTGATGTCATGATACCAAGGGAGCTCTGCTGTGGAATCTACCTCCTCTATACTCGTGCAGTGTGCTAGTTGATCTGTGCAGGTTACTGAAACTTTCACTGTGTCATCCTCTGGTATAGACAACCAGGAAGCAAGAGTTGCCAGTGCGTCTGCGTAAGCATTCTTGGCCCTGTTCATAAAGGAAAAGCGTATCTCCTCATACCTGGCCAAATGTTTTAAGAGATGATTGTGATATGGGACCAATTTCAGATCTTTGGTTCTCCAGTTTCCATTTATTTGAGAAATCACCAACATGGCATCACCATGCACATGTAATTTCTGTGCACCATGCTCTAATGCTGCCTGCAATCTGAGAATACATGCCTCGTACTCTACCACATTATTGGTGCACACAAAGGTTAACTTCCTCGCAAGCGGGATCATCTGTCCCTGTGGCGTTTCCAGTACTGCACCGATGCCCATGCCCCTCCTGTTAACTGCGCCATCAAAGTAAAGTTGCCACTAATCTTTATCTCGAGGGATTACTGGCTCTTCTTCCTCCATGGCAAACAATATATCCTCATCAGGGAATTGAGTATGCAGGGGTTGGTACTCTGGCAATGGTAAGTCTGCCAAGTGATCGGCCATGGCCTGTCCCTTCATCGACTTCTGAGTGACAAATGTGATATCAAACTGCGATAAAAGCACTTGCCACTTGACACATCTACCCACCAGTGCAGGCATCTGAAATAGGTACTTCATAGGATCATGTCGACATAGTAATAGAACTGGATATGCCATCATATAGTGCCTTAAACGTTGTGTGGACCAGACAAGGGACAAGCAAACCTTCTCGATTGCAGTGTACTTAGCTTCGCAATCATTAAACTTTTTGCTCAGGTAATAGATGGCCCTCTCCTTGCGTCCTGTTTCATCATGCTGACCCAAGACTGCCCCCATTGAATGCTGTGTTACTGACAAATAGAGCGGTAGAGGGTGCCCTGGTGTTGGAGGTACTAAGACTGGTGGTCTTGCCAAGAGCTTCTTGATTTTGTCAAATGCTTCTTGGCACTCCTCACTCCAACGGATCTGTGCATTCTTCCTTAGGAGCTTGAAGATTGGCTCATAGATGGGTGTTAACTCAGCAAAGAATCGGCTGATATACTGCAACCGCCCCCGCAACCCACGGACTTCTTTCTCTGTTGTAGCTGGAGGCATCTCGATGATGGCTTTGGCCTTGCTCGGATCTACCTCGATTCCCCTTTGGCTAATGATGTATCCTAGTAATTTCCCTGATGACACACCGAATACTTTCACAAACGGTTAAAGAGCTTTCTCAAACAAGCAACGTGCTCTTCAGGCTCTTTCGACTTAGCAATCATATCATCCACGTAAACCTCAATGTCTTGATGCATGAGATCATGGAATAAGGCTATCATTGCTCTCTAATATGTAGCCCCAGCATTCTTGAGCCCAAATGGCATAACTCTGTAGCAGAACACTCCCCACGGGGTAATAAAGGACGTTTTCTCCATATCTTCTTCTGCCATTCGGATTTGATTATACCCTTAGAATCCATCCATGAATGAAAACATTTTGTGTCCTGTAGTATTATCTACCAACACATCAATGTGTGGGAGTGGAAAATCATCCATTGGGCTGGCTTTATTTAGGCCTCTGTAATCTATACACATTTGGACCCGACCATCTTTCATGGGTACCGACACCACATTCGCTAACCATTCTGGTTATAGGACAACCTTCAGAAAGCTAACTTTGTGATGCTTCATTATTTCTTCCTTCAATTTCAAGAGCCATTGTAGTCGCCATCTACGTAATTTCTGTTTGACTGACTTGACGTCGGGTTTAAGCGGTAATGTGTGTACCACTACCTCGACATCTAGCCCAACCATGTCATCATAACTCCGGGCAAAGATATCCACAAATTCTCGGAGAAACTTGACCAGTTCTGTTTTGGCCTGTGCTGTGAGTCTAGCACTTATCCGCACCTCTTTGACATCTTCATCAGTGCCGATATTCACAGTCTATGTCTCTTCTTTCACATGCAGGTTCAGGCCTTTGAGATCATCATCGTAAGGTTGGAATTTCGGTGCATCGTGACTTTCTTCTTCCATCTCTGCGTCATCATCTTTTCTGTATGCAACAAGCTCCAGAAGGACTTCCTACAGGTACGATGGATCTATGTCCTCAAAGGTGCACACTTCTTCCGCATTCTGCCCTTGATGGTGCTTAAGAATGGTCACTGTAACCCTAGTCTTCCTGTATGCACCCCTAATGAATTCTGGCTCTGCTACTTCCGAACCTATGTCTGATTGTTCCTCCTCTGATGAAGAAAAGTTTTTATTACCATGCTGCTTATGTACAGCTTGTGCAACAGGTGGGCAGCTGTCCTTTGTTTGACTGATATGAATGCTACTGCCCAAGTTCCCTCCTGAGCCTAACTCAGGATCTTTTTTTTTGGACCCCACTGCTCAAGTGGGGCCAAGTCTGATAGTACCACCTAGACCCGCCTCCCGCCTGATAGGAGATAAATTCCTCTGGTTTAGCGTTTAATGACTTATTCTCTTCTAGGGTTTTGATTGTAGACTGACCCGATGCAACTGTCTGTTCCTCTGTGTCCTCTGTCATTACCGCCTTCCCTTTCCTGCGCCTAAGTTCATCTCGCGCATCCTCAGCCAATACCGATAACTGCTCTTGGAATAGGACCTCCAGATCACTGAGCATGTTATCCACCTGAGCTACCACGACATCTCCTTCCTCTTCATCAGAAGTGAAGTCCACATAATATGCGTTGGTAGTCCTCAACACCTCAGGTACTGATTCTTTCTGTCCTAGCTGTAATCCCTTCAAAATCGACTATTGTTCTGAAGCCTCTCTTGCTGAATCTGCCCTCGTTGAATCCCAAATTGCAACTGGATTAATAGAGAGACCCTTCACTAGCTCCAGAGGTGGCAATGCTAGCATAGATATCCCCAGTGACATGGATGATGTTGAATCCATTCCGAGATCCATAACTTCCTCCTCCGAATAGTAATCTTCTATGCATACCCATTCTGGCCCACTAATCGACTTGTCTGGCTCGGGCTCTGCAAGCATCAAACTCTGATTGGGATCCAGCAATCCCGCATAGACGAAATTATTTAAATCTTGTAGAATAATGAGCTTTTGAAACTTACGACGCCTTACATATCTGTCTTGCAGCTTGTGCTCGTATCCCAGTCCCTCAAACTCACGTCTTTTCTCCACGACAATTGGTTCTACGATCCCTTGGCCATTTCACCTGAGAGGTGTTCCCGTCTCGTACCCCCATCTCTGATACAGATTCTCGACCATCAAAAAGGGGTTGCCAAAAGCGGCCAAATGACTGACAAGCTCGAGAATTAGAATGAAATTGACCGGTTCAAAACGGTCGACACAGTAGAGCACGTCGGAGGACCCAGAGTCAAAATGGATAGTATAAGGCGACACTGAAGAGACTGCCTCAACCCTTTCCTTTTCAAGGTTTTCCACTATTACAACGACAACATCATTGTTCCAGTGGAATTTAATCATGCGGTGAAGGGTTGAGGGGATAACCTGATGCTTGTGGAGCCAAGGACGCCCAAGCAGAAGATTGAAGGATGGCTCGAGGTCGACGACATAGAACTCGACCTCGAAACATGCAGGTCCAACAATTAGGGGGATGACCATAATCTCTAAGGCATTGTGGTGCATGTTATCGAATGTCGTCATTCCTTTTATTGTTGGATTAATGTCCTCCAATTTAAAGCCAACTTGACTTGCGATTCGCAAGGGGTAGACGTTCAAACCGGCGCCATTATCTACCAAAGTGAGGGAAATGCGGAAATTTTTGTATTGCACCATGATGAATAAGGGCTGATTATGATTAGTCCCCGTCGGGGGAAGCTCAGAACTAGAGAAAGAAATGACCTCTGGCGCGGCTATCGTTCCCACTATGTTCTCCAAGGCCAAAGGTTGTATGGTTAAGGAGAGACGGGTAGCCTAGAAGACCCGAAAAAATGCCTCCCTATGCTTAGCTGAAGTGTGGATTAAATCCCAGATGGATATGCTTGCCTTGATCTTCTTCAACTGGCCGGTTATATCGGCTACCGGTGGGTCAACTTTGGTAGCGGGGTTGGCTCTTGTGACTATTTCCTCAGGGATTGGACTAGGAGTATGGGTTGTTTCTTGGGTAGATGAAGCCACAGGCTAACTAGTCTTGTTTCGTGGGACTGGGGCCTTATATACCCTTCCCGACCGCATTTGCTCAGCGCACATTTCTGTGGTATAGCTATAAGGCATGTAGTGGGTGTCCTGTGTTAGGTTGATGACCACAGGAGCATGGGCCCTTAAATCTACTGGGGTTGAAACTGGCAGAGGAGGTTCATCTCAGAGTGTGGAGGTCGTCTTGGCCCTGGATAACATCCCTGCCTTGCCGGTGCTGGCTGGTAGACCGGTTTAATGGTGGTTGTGATTTGTGAAGTGTGTGGTGCTCTAGATGCAGGAGAATAAATGACTTGATTTTGAGCTGGTGGGCTCACCATATTGGCTGGCATAGCTGGGGCTCCTACATATGCCACAGTGTTCCTAGTAGAGTCCTTCTTTCGGTCGAATCTAGTGTTAGATCCGTTATTGCCATTGTTATTGTTACTGGTTCCACCGGTAGCCATAGTCTGCTTGGCGAATGCTGCTAGCGCAGGGAAGCTCCCACTATTTAGCGAGCTCTCCACACGGATGCCAACTTTGATCAAGGCTGTAAAGGTGGAAATGGACTGTATACTAAGCAGAGCTCTAATGACTAGTTGCGCCCCTCTAATTATTATTTTGATAGACTACTCGTTAGAACGTTTATTGCGCACTTGTAATGCGAGGGCTCGCCAACGCCCAACATAATCCTCGAACGGCTCGTGGGGCTTCTACTTGGTGGTGACTAGGTCCTTGCACTTTAGGACCATGTCAAGGTTGAAAAAGTACTGCTCCAGAAAAGCCTGGCTTAAATCATTCCAGGTCCTTATGGTGGACATATCTAACGATGTGAACCATTTTAAAGCTGAACCTGTAAGACTTCTGAAAAGGGTGAATGAGAAGTCTCTCATCAGCCTGTAGTTGAGCAAGATCGCCACA
Source organism: Posidonia australis (assembly GCA_024699735.1). Lineage (NCBI taxonomy): Eukaryota > Viridiplantae > Streptophyta > Magnoliopsida > Alismatales > Posidoniaceae > Posidonia > Posidonia australis. The sequence goes on along the minus strand of JAMKQA010008576.1, from coordinate 6,228 downwards.
ATACGTCTTAAGGTGTGAAATTGGGTAGCCCTTTCCATTATATTTTTCGAATTTTGGGATGTGAAAGTTCGGTGGGAGTACTGCCTCTAGAAAATAGCAGAGGTCCTAGAACGAGAAAGACTGGCGATCCCTGCCCTGTACTTGCCGTAGAGCTTTTTCTAGGTCATTCATCCTGGTGAAAAGTACATTGGGGGTTACTGCTGATATTGAGTGTGTAGCCGGGGCAGGTCCCGCGTACATTGTGTCTATGGCACTCGTGTGCTCCACTAGATCTATCATCTCACCACCTGGTGTCGTGGCGTGAGGACCAGCATACCCGTGTGTGTGTGCTAGTGGTGGTGTGCATGCTGATGCCTGAACCTGATGCAAGGGTAGAGAAATGTTACGATGTGCAGTGCGTGTTACTGTATGGGGGAGCAACAACTGTTGAACCGGTACGGTAGGATTCGTGGGCCGGTGTACTCCCACCAGCCTAAGAGGTTGACCACCAGTTGAGGGAAGAATATGTTGTGCATGCTGTGGCAGTGGCGCTATAGAGTAGCTACGCCCGTTGTCAGGACAGCGGGAAGCTGTGGCGACAGCTGCAGCGGTGGGGGAACTGATGCGACATGAAGTGCCTGAGAAGGTGGAAAAGGATCCTCGAGAATGGGACAAACAGGCACAGTCAAAGTGGGATCCAAAGAGAAAGCCATGTTTTGCAACTTCTACGCAATGACCAAAAGTTGCTAAGACTGTATAGTGACAGAACCGTCGATAGTAGTACCGAGGGCTAGAAAAGCAAGTGGTAGGGATGTCACAGGGGGCTGGAGGTTCAGAGATGCTGCGGGCTGAATTCTTAGTGATGAGACAATCGCAGCCAACTGGGTGTTAAGTGGAAGAGGGTCAACAGAAGGACAGGGTATTGCTAGATCAGATGCCGTGGTAGTTGTCACGATAACCGCCTTCGCTATGGGCTCCAGACCAATACAGGTCTACCAGTGTCCTGAAATCGGAGGATGAGGAACTCCAGGTGCCTAAATAAACCCACCATGGAACGATGAAGGAATGACTGATGACATGGCAAAAGAGTAAGGAGGGGTTGAAACAAGAACCTCCTCCGGAGCAGCTGGTGCAGAGGTCTCAGAAGCTCGCAGGGCCATAATGGACCACAAACGGGTGAAGTCAAGGTTGCAATTATAAGTGAAAGGATGACGCCTACGAGGAGCTATCATTGGAAATGATGAATCGCTCGAGGAAAGACAGTCGAGAACAATGCCTCAAGACGAAGGTCGCAAAAAGGAATTCCCAGGCTCAGATCTAGGAACTCGCACATAGAACTCTATTCCTAGCAAAGGAAAAGAACCTAATGGGTTAGTGAAAAGCGCAAAGACAAGATACCAAAAGAAATAAGTTAGCTCTGCAAGTGTTTGTTAGGGTGGCATGAATGGCACACATGCACATGAATGCTACAAATATGCTCTCTCTCACCATGCATGTCTCACATGGATCGGACCATGTGAGACGCACTCATGGGTTTGGACTTTTGACTCTGGTCAGAAAAGTAGGTTCCCGTTCTAAATCCTAGCCAAAGCACAGGCAGTGAACGGGTGGTGCGTTGGTGGCCTCGTCTCCTGCAGTAGCAAGGAGCTGTACCCTCTACTAGCACCGACACTATCCTTGACAAGGGGGGACAAACTAGCAACACACTCTACGCCAAAGCTATAGAACGGGCCACTAAGATTGTCCTTCACAAACTGTGGATAGACCGAGAGTAGAAGATGCATGCCCTATATGATCAAACATGCAATATGCTTTGGTGTCTTTTACTTGTGTTTTATTAAACCAGAGGGGATTATAAGCATTTGTCTCTATTTATGCCTTATTAATTGTTTGTCTGAATTTGTGTGTTTTACCTTAACCATATAGGGAGGCAAACATGTCTCTACACTCCTAATCATGGCAAATTCAAAAAGAAGGGAAAAACACACAATCATGGCATCCAAAAAAAGTCAAACAAAAGGCGTAAACATGGCATGTGTTGGTATAATGCTCAAGTAGGTGAATAAAAGCAAGTGTTGACAGACAAAGCATGAATCAAATGATGTGCATGTGCAGTGGCATAGCAACAGTGTAAAGAAAGCAAAAAAGGTATGTTTAGTCAAATATGTATAAGCAAATATAACAAGCAAACAAGCATAATGTAAACAAACCAAAGATAAGTAGGGAAACCAGAATGAAAGCTAGAATCTGGTTATCCCTAACGGAGTCGCCAGTTCCTGTGACCATATCAGTGGAACCCTTGCATAGCTCTCCACTACCAGGTGTGTGGAAAGACAAGAGGAGACCCGATATGGTCACGACGAAGATGGTGAATCTAGAGGAAAATACTAGATCCAGAAACACCAAGGAAAGATAAGAAGGATAAGGAAACGAGTCGCCACCTAGTCTTTTAATGGAAAGACAAGGAAAACCAAACACACAAGAAAATCAAGAAACGAACATGATGTGGAAAACATGAGTGTGCTCCGTGCTTAATGGACAATGCATGAATGCGGGTCAGAGAATGGGTAAGGATTCTGATTACGTATGGGGAAGAGGTTTCCTAATTGTCAATGGTCTAATGAATGCATGCTTGCTTATTCCATATGCTCATGTAAAAGATGACTGAAAACATGCCAAATCAAAGTGAAGAAAGAAAATAAGGGGAAAAAAGTTAATCCGAGGGTCAAATGTAGACATTGGGAATGCCACTTTACTGTACGCCCTTGAGCGATGAGGAAAATCGTGAAAATTGAGAAATTCTCGAAAGTGTCTCGTAAATCAGCGGCAATTTGGATAAATCCGAGAAAATCAAAAAGGAGAAAAATAATCCTCATTTCAAGACCATGTCGGCTTTGTTAAGCCGTTTAATGTACACCCTCGGGCGATGGAAAGCCAAAATGAATCAAGAAAGCAAAAATCAGAAGAAATCCGAGAAACAGTGAGGAAGACAAGCTAGAAACAAACTAGGGAAGCGTGTGTAACACATGGAAGAAAAGGCAAGAAAACTAGTTCTGAAAGACGCGGAAAAATATGCAACATGCATGTGTGAATGTAATAATGAAGATTCTAGGGGGTTTTGTGCAAAAAACCCAAATTCTAAGGAAAACTGATGTTTATGAGCCCTAAATCTTCAAAACACATAACAATACACTTTCCATGCAACTATGAAAAAACTTGGGGTCAAATGTGCAAAAATGTGCATTTCTAGTCAAATTGAAGTTTCCTAGGGGTCTGAATGCAATTTTACCACTAAGACATGCATTTAAAGCGATTCAAGGGAAATTTAGGGTAAAATATGCAATAAAAATGATTCAAGAAAACTTCAAAAAGTTTCAGGAGCAAAACAGTCATTTTACCGTAGAAAATAGTCATTCAGAGTGAAATCTGTGAAGTACAAGGGCTAAAAATGCAATTTTCCAACAAAACAATGCATTTAAAAGAGTTCCAAAAGAAATCAGTGGTCAAAATGTAATTTAACCAGTGAAAATAAGCATTTAAAGAAGTTTCTATAAAGTTTATGGGCTAAAATGCAATTTAACCAAAGAAAACATGCTTCAGAGAAGTTTTTAATAAAATTCAGGGGTTGAAGTGCAAATTAACCAAAGAAACATGCATTCTAGAGAGTTTCAAAAGAGTCCAGGGGTCTAAATGCAATTTAACTAGTAAAATATGCATTCTGGAGAATTTCAGAAGATTATAGGAGCTAAAGTGCAATTTAACCAAAGAAAATATGCATTCTGAATTATTTTAATGAAGCTCAGGGGTTTTTATGCAATTTTCACAGAAAAATGTGCACTCAGAAAGGTTTTCGGAAAGTGTAGGGTCTTTTATGCAAAATAGTTGTATTAAAATACATTAAAAGAAATCTTGAGGGCTTTTGTTAAACTTTTAAACTTGGAAAACATTATTTTAAATGTTTAGGGGGGCAAAATGCAATATTTTTAGTTAAAACTTTATTCAAACGATTTATGAAAAATGATGGAGGACCTATTTCTAATAAAAGGACCTATTTGTAATGAAAAAAGATCAGAATGTAAGGAAAACAAAGGTTTAGAAGTTTATTTGAATAAATTGTTTTTTTAATTTTTTAAAAGGAAAAAAGGAACGACGGTCGCTTACGACGGTGCTCCGCCGTCGGCGACCACCGGAGGGAGCCATCAAGAGCCTTCTCGTGGTCTGATCTGAGATCGAACTTCACGGGAGGCAAGAAGAAGGTGAGGGGGGAAGATCCAACGGAGTGGATCGGGGTTCCAATGGTAGGAGCGGGCCTCCCACCTACCTTGTTGTCGAGCTCTCCGGCGATGGCGTCGGAGAAGAAAGAGGCCACTAGAGGCGGTGGCATAGCGATCCAAGGCTCTAGGAGGCTTGGGGAGGAGAAGTGGATGGTTTTCCATCATCCCGAAGCAATGAATATACCCGCCTTTGCTTTTCAGACCTTGCCTGCCGTCGACGTGCACTCCCTCCGACGAGCTTGGCTCCAGGGGCCTTCCAGAGCTTGAAGTGGGATCTTGATCGCTCCGGAGCCTCGCGTGATGCCAAGGGATCGTTCCTGTGGGGTTGGAATGCTGCGGCAAGGTGTGGAGCAGCATATCGGGTGGCACAGAGGTCTTCTTCTCCGGTGACGGCGAGCACGACATTTGCGACGTTGTTTCCAGTGGCTTGACTCCAAGGACTCCAGAGCTATAGGAGCGTGCCAGGGATGATTTCCAATAGCTTGGAGAGGCTCTAGGGGTGCTGGAAGCACGCGTTCATCCTCACTTCCAGTCTTCTTCCCCAGCGACGGCGACGAGGTCGTTCTCCGATGATCCTCTACTAGCACCCTCTTCAGTGATCGGAGCAAGGCTATGACAGGTGGAATAGCGAGAGGGGGCCTAAAGGAAGAAGATAGAGCACTTTGGGGCACAAATTAACTAGTAGATTCGTGCCCCCACCTAGGCCATTGGAAAAACACTCCGGTGAGGCTTGGGAGCTCCGTTCTAGCCAGAGGAGACCTCTGGACAAGCTGGAATCAAACCTGGAAGGTAGGGGGAGACCTAGGAGAGTATTTTTAGCAATAATTGAGGACAGGGATGAACGTACCTAGTCTAGCAATGGGAGGGATGATCAGAGCTCACCGGAGACCGCCGAAGCTCACCGGAGATGGCTAAGAACTCAGGCTTCTCCCCACCACGAGCTTCCTCTCTCTTTCAAGAACTCTCTGGTAGCTCTGGTTGGGAATGCAAGGGCTTGAGGAGCTCACTTCTCTTCTCCTTTGCAAAAAAAAAAACCAAAACTCCCAAAATGTCTCCTCCTCCTTTCTCCTTGCACAAGGGGGTATTTATAGGCCTAGTGGGATGTTAGGGCTGGAGTGGAGGTAGTTTAGTTAGTTAGATGGTAGTTAAGTTTGTTAGAGAGAGGTGGTTAAGTTTGTTATAGAGAGGTGGGAAGTTGTTAAGTTGGTTAAGAAGTGGTGGGAAATAGTTAAGTTTGTTGGAGAGAAGTGGGATGTTGTTAAGTTTGTTAGGTTTGTTGGAGAGAAGTGGGAAGTAGTTAGGTTTGTTGGAGATTAGTGGGAAGTAGTTAGGTTTGTTGGAGATTAGTTAGGAAGTAGTTTGGTTTGTTGGAGATTAGTTAGAAGTGGTTAGTTAGTTCGGGATTAGTTAGGAAGTGGTTTGGTTTGTTGGAGAATTAGTTTAGAAGTGGTTAGTTTGTTGGAGAATTAGTTACATGAGGTTTGACTTTAGGGTTTGGGATTTGACTTAAAATTTGACCTAGGTTTAGGATTTTGATTAGGGTTTTTAGGGCTTTTAGGGCTTTTAGGGTTTTGTTTAGCATTTTAGGGTTTTCCTGGATTTTTCTACGGTTTCTAGGATTTTCCTTGATTTTCTAGGGTTTCTAGGGTTTTTAAGGTTTTTCTCTGGATTTTTAGGATTTTTTTAGGGTTTTATTAGGATTTGGTCCATTTACCAGCATATTGGGGTGTCTACAACATGTATGTCATGGTGTTAGTTATCTTCTTAGTGTTGCTTGGTCACCCAATTGTCCTTGAGCTAGTTATTCAGATGCTTCGTCAAAAGGTTTATCTGTTTGAACTCCTTTTAATTAAATGCATTACCACCCTTATCAAAAACAATTTTGTTATTATTTATTTGGCAATGGTTGTTTATATTATTCACCTTTTCCCCTCTTAGGCTATACATTGGACTTCAGATTTTCAACTTGATCAGT
>JAMKQA010008574.1:0-11403 GCA_024699735.1 Posidonia australis | reverse complement strand
GTCAGGGTATTTTATACGTAAATTAGCGAGGACTGTAACGAGGACATTTCCTCGCTATTTACTCACTAAATGAAAAGCGAGGACATTGCGAGAACAAATCCTCGCAAAAAAACTCGCTATATTATTGCGAGGTAATTTCCTCGCAACATCCTCGCTATATGTCCTAGTTATGATTTTGCGAGGACATTTCCTCGCCAAGTCCTCGCTCATTGTCCTCGCAAAATCTAATTTTTCTTGTAGTGACGGGAAGTAGTAATCTTAACTTTAAAAGTCGATATATAAGAAAATAAACACGATCCATCTTCAATTCCATAACTTCCTGAGTAAGTCTAGAAATACCTTTTATATTAGCAAATTTAGGATTATTACGAATATCTATTACATATGTATCAAGTTGATTCTCAAGTCTATCAAATTCTTTATTACAAAAATCAGAAAGATAAAGTTTTGCAAGTTTAATCAACTCTTTTTTATCAAAAGAGGCAAAATTGTTACTTAGATTAAGACATGTAACACATAGAAGCAACTTAGTACTTCTCTCGCTAAAACGATCATTAAGCTCATTAATTAACAAATCAATCACATTGTTTTTTTGGTAACGGTAAGCAAATTATATTTGTTGTGCGTGGGGAGAAGAGAAAGTATTTGCCCAAACCCAATCCTAGCAACAAACAAAATCACACAAGACAGATATTTACGTGGTTCCTCGAATTGGGTACGTCCACAGATGGAGAGGCCGTTCTTCACTATGTGTAATTAGGATACAAAAGAGTGTTAGTCATAACAATGGGAACCCTAGTATATATATACTAGGTCCAAATGACTAAGTTGCCCCTAATTACAATCATAATTCAAGTCATATTCAACAATATTATTCCTGACTATGAAACCAATGGCACGAGCAAGATAAGTTCATGTTACAAAATTTAGGAACATAGGTTCTCAGATTCAGCACGAAGGCTACCAAATAAGATTGTCTAGCTAACATAAAAATATATAAGCGAAGTTGAATAACAGATGAACTGATTAAGGAGATTTTAATCAGCAGAGGCATTAGCAGCTGGGTGGGATTCTTGAGCTTCAAATGTAAGAGTTGAATTTTGTAGAGTAGAAATATTATTATGCTATAACTCCCGAACATTCTGTATATGTGAAACTGTTCGAAGAGATTCATCTCTTTCAAAACCTGAACCCAGATTATCTATCTAGGAGTTCATAAGAGAAATAATTTCAATAATAATCAATGCAACAGTAGATACTTTTCCTCGAAATCTTCTATTATTCCTTTCCGTCCAAATACACCAAGTTAAAGCAGGGATCAGAGAATACCAGCCCATAGTTGGTAATTGAAATACACATTGAGGGAGAAAATTATACAAATCAATCATATGAAAGTAACCAGGATATAAGGTATTTTTCAAGAAAAAATTCCATATTGCAGAAGCAAAAGAACAATGTAAAAATAAGTGGGATGTTGTTTCACTAAACGAATCACACAATATACATGTTTTGGAACCATCCCATCCTCTCCTACTAAGGTTATCCCTAGCGACAATTTTGTTAAAGACATCTAACCAGGAAAATATCTTAACTTTATTTGGTACCCATGATTTCCAAATATCTTTGTAATATGAGAATCTAATGCCACCATCATTAATAACTTTATAGCAAGATTTAACAGTAAACCTGCCATCACCAGTTTGAAACCATAAAATTTTATTAATCCCAGAAGTTAATTGGATGCCACTCATAAGTTCATTGAAAGAAACAAGTTGAGCTTGAATTGCAAATGAGGAGTCAATACTTAAGTCCAGGTTAAATAGAGCCTAGGGCTCATCCCTAAGCAATTCCAAGATTTTCATAACAGATGCTTTTTTATGATTTGAAATATCATACAATTCAGGGAACTTAAATTTAAGGGGTACCCCATCCACCCATTTGTTTTCCCAAAATATAACATCTTTTCCATTACTTATTTCAAATCTTGTAAAGCTATTAATAACATTAAAACAATTTTTTAACTCATGTCACAGTGGAGAGCATCTATTTCTAGTAGAGTTTAAGATTGCACCTGGCCAAGAGCGAGAGAAATACCTAACTCACAGTAATAGGGGCCATTTCAACTGAGGAGATGAAGAAAGCAATTGCCATAATAGTTTACTTTTAAGTGTCAAGTTGAATTTCTCAAGTTTATGATATCCCAAGTTAAAATCAATCACATAGTTGAAAATATCAAATCAAAAATGATGAAAATTCATTTTCTCTTCCTGGCCACGTCGTAATCTCCCTAACTCTTGAAAAATCATTTCCATGCTATTAACTTCTATATTATGCTTTTCATAAAATGAACATACTTTTAAAAGCAAAGACTCCCATTCACTGTCATCATTTCTCAAGAAATTTAACCACTTTTGAGAAATTTTGAATAAATTAATAGCATTCATGATAACTTGATCCTTTCTCTGTAATGCATTTGACAAATCACATGTAATTCTTAAAATTATTTTCATCAAATGCAACATAAATACAAAATCAAATGTCAGCATAAGGTTTAGATAGATATTTACTCGTCCCTTTACCTTTGCATCTTCACCATCAATTTTAAGGATTTGAACAACATTTACAACTGATAAAAACATATGAATTAAATTTACTAAAACAACATAATATGAACCTCAAAGTCTTTCACTTGCTCTTTTGACTCCAAGTTCTTGATTTTTACCTATGCCACTTTTACCTTCCCTAGATTCAAGTTCTTTAGCCACTCTTTCAACTTCTTTATCCCTAAGACTTTCACAACGTTTGTATGAACCTCCAACACAATTCATTACCATGGAAGTTATATCAAAGAATGAAGTAACTTTAATATGATTTTCTGCAACTGCTACAAATATCAACTGAAGCTGATGAGCAAAACAATAAATGTAGAAAGTACAAAGATTTTCTTTTAGAATCAAAGTCTTTAACCCATTAAACTCTCTTTGTATGTTGCTAGCACCATCGTAATCTTGACTGCGTAAATTACTAATACTAAGTTCAAATGTACACAACAAATAGCAAATGGCATTTTTAAGTGACAAAGCATGTGTGTTACTAACATACATAAGGCCAAGAAAATGCTCAATGATGTAGCCATTTTTGTTTACATACTGTAATACCATAGTCATTTGTTCTTTTGATGCTATATCACGAGATTCATCAATTAGAATAGTAAAAAAAATATCACCACTATCTTTAATAATTTGTTCAGATGTTTCACTTGCTAATGTAGACACAATATCTTTTTGAATTTCTGATGATGTTAGTTTGTTATTCCTTAGAACATTCTATGACCATGCCTGGCTCGGGGATCCGACACAGGGTCGCGCTAGAGGGAGGAGGCCACAGCCATGCTAAGATGGTGAAGGCGCAAAATAGGATAAAACGAAAAGGAAAAGAAGTCGCTACCTAGTCTTGTAAGGGAAAGACGAGGAAAACCACAAACTACCTCAAAAAGTGAATGAATGAGATGCAAATATGACGGTTAGATGTCTGTTAACCAGAGGATGGGTAAGGATTCCTATTACGTACAAAGAAGGTGTTAGGCACCCCCGTACGTCCGAGAAACTCTGTCTATGTAGTCTAATTTGCTTGTTGGGGACTGAATGAATGTTTGCCATGCCTAGATTATACACTAATCATGCTAATATGAATGCAAAGACAAAACTAGATGGATGTACAAGAGTGTATGCAAAAATCGCAAAGAAATCCACATGAAATGACGAAATCACAAAATATGATACCGCAAAGAAAATCGTATGAAATAACATGGTTCTGGGCGAGAATGGCTTAGAAAATCATACAGGTCTCAAAAATGTCAAAAATTCAACCGACTCATGTCGTCAGAATCAAAGAAAGCATCGCAGAAATCAAGGTGGAAAAACTGCAAAGAAGCCTGCTTAAAATAGGAAAACTGTGACATGTGAAGAAATTCACATAAAATGATGATGTTTTTGTAAAGAAAGGTTCATAAAACCACACCAACATCAAGGGGATCAAAAATACAACAGACCCAAATCATTAGAAGTGCAAAAAACACCATAGAAATCCGAATGGAAAAACTGCAAGAAATCCACATAAAACAGGCTAATGGTGACGTGAGAAGAAAATCACATAAAATGATGATATTTTTTTAAAGAATGGTTCAGAAAATCATACTAATGTCAAAAAGATAAAAAGTAGGGTCAACCCGAGTCATCGAAATCATGGAAAATGTCGTGAAAATCAAAAAGGGAAAATAATCCGTGGTGGGGCCAATGTCGACCTTCAGGCCTGTTATTGTACGCCTTTGGGTGATGAAATCCAAATCAAATCAAAAAAAATCCGAAAACGTGGAATAAAGATAGTCAAATCGAATATCAAACGAAGGAATCAGAAGACATATAGGAGGGAAACCCATAAAAACACATGAGATGTAGACTTATTCAAAAAGAATGGACTGATGTACAAATGCAGCAAAACTATGTAGAATGCTTGAAAATGTACCTAAATGGGTAAAGGATACTAAGGAATGATTTGGATAGAGATTATGTATAACTTGGTGCAATAACTAACTTGCAATGTGCACGAGTTGATGACACAAGGGTAATTGGTCATTTCAGTGGTCAAATGTGATAAATGCATGTATGGGGATAATGCATGGTCTAAGATATGCCAAAATATATGCAAAATGTCAAGAAAATATTGTTTCCATGAAAACATGTAGAAGACAAAGTCTGAAAAACAATAAACTGATGTAAGCACAATAAGGGAAAAGTGCAAGGGCCAAAACGCAAAATTCACAGTGAAGGATGAAATTTTGAATTAAAATACATTTAGAAATTCTATCCTAGTATGTAGATGATGGACCAAAGGAAAATGTGGCACTGAGGTGTGTAAGAATGGCATCTAGATAATTCCCTGAAAACTCAGGGTCTAATGTGCAAAATTCACAAAAAGGGAAAGATCATGGTTAAAAATGTGTTCAAAAAGCCTTATCTTGATGCTAGGATGTAGGATTTAAAGAAAATGTGACTCTGTGGTGTGACATGTGTGAAAATTGCACTTTTGGTAATTTCTTGAAAATTCAGGGTCTACTGTGTAAAATTCACACATAAAGTGAAAATCTGAATAAAATGTGAAATCAAGTATTGATTTGTATTGCAAACATGGTTTTTTTGTTGAAAACTTTATTCAAGTGATGATTTATAAGCACATGTGATTAATAAATGGGAAACATATTAAAATGTGATTTAAATTACAATTAAAACCATCATTAATGATTTAAGAAAAAATTTAGGGGCCTAGGTATAAATATTCCTATCCAGAAAACACTATGGATGGAGTTCGGGGGCTAATATGCAAGATTTCAGGACCAAATTGTGATAAAAATTAATTTTTTTACATGATCAGTGTAAATATGAAGTTTCTTAGGATCAAGATGCAAATTTTACCAAGGAAAACTCATTTTTAAAACTCTAGGGGTTCAATGCAATTGTTCAGGACTTAAATGCAATGATAACATGATCTCAGGGGCTTAGGTGTGATAAAACATGCGTGAGTAGAACTGAAAATGGAATTAAAATGTAAATAGGATAAAATGTGCAATATTTACAATATAATTTTAAAAAAGAGAATTCAGGGGTCAAAAAATAAATTCTTAGGACTCAATTGCAAAGAAAACATGAATGCAGGGGTCTAAATGAGAAAAAACAAACATTTACAGGATTAAAAGTGAAATTAAAACACAACAGGGTAAAGAATGCAATATTCACATGAGTAATAAAAGAAACGAAAGATTATTTAAAACGACAGAGACTTAAACACAAATAAAATGACTCAAATGTAATGGAAAAAGGACTTCAATGAAAAGTTTTAAAACTAACGGGCATACACCAAAAACCCAACCCTTCGAAGATCATTGAAGAACCGCTGACGTTCCCACTACAACGAGACCTTCGGCGACGACCCTACGGTGGTGCGGCGACTGGATGGCTCCAGCGACAGCTCAGGAGGCTGGAGGGAGGCACGACGGGTGTCTCTGGAGCGTCGGAAGAGGCTGGGGAGGCCTGAGGATCTCCCCCCACCTCTAGCTCCAGTAAGGAGTTGACCGACGTTGAGGAAGACGATGGCGACGATGGCTGCGACGCAGCAACTAGAGCAGCGCGGCGAGGACCTAGAGAGCTTTGGAGAGTCACGGCGAGGCTCTGGGAAGCATCGACATGGACCGGGGTGGTCTGGAGCATTCCTCCCATCTCCTACTTCGGCGGTGGGGAGTTGCAGCGGCGAGGGCGGAGCTTCGATGGCTACGGAGGTGGCATGACGGGGTGACGAGGTCCGCGGTGTCTCGACGATGCTCGAAGGAGTCGCGGGAGATATTGGCACGGCCTAGGGTGCCCCCCTCGTCGTGGGCTCTGGTGAGACGGCGGTTGGCGGAGTAGTGACGACAACGATAGTCGTTTGGCCACAAGAAGGCCAAGAAGCCTCTTCTGAGCGACAAGGCTCAGAGAGGAGGAGGGGAAAGAGAGAGTAAAGACCCCTGGGGCCTCACCTGTCCTATCTCTCAGGATCTAGATTAAATTTTTTTGGATTATTGTTTTCCTTTTAGGGTTTTTGTGATTAGGGTTTGGGATTTTGAAGTTTATTTAACTTAGGTTTTTTGTGGTTTTAATTAAATTCTTTGATTTAAGGTTTAATTAATTAGCTTCAAATTTGGATTTTAATTATTTTAGGAGTTTTTTAGGATTTTGGTTTTGTTTTAGGTTTTAGGGATGTGGTTGCAACCAGAGCATCTTCTTGAGGAGCCTGCTGCCAAGTGACTGCGAAATCGGGGTGTCTACGCATTCTTTAATAAAACCATTCAAATTTCTTCATTATGTATAGCAAATCACTCCAACAATTAAGGAAAGTTTCTTTGATTGAAAGAATTTTCATATTCATCATGACTAAGAAAAGGTAACCCTTGATGTAAGAGAAAATGTATACAATTAATTGAAGCACCAAAAGAACATTGTATTCCTTTTTATCTCTTTCTGATTGCTTAGAGACGTAAGTAGAAATACTTTGTTCCTTATTTATTAGAGTCATATACTTCAACTTAGAAGAATTATGTAAACTGTTGTGTTTTCTAATACGATTATGTAATCTCTGCTTGTTATTCGAAGTATTAAATCTCCTTGTCATAGAAGCTGGATCAACACCTACTTCTAGACTAACATAACAAAACAAACAAAAAACAGCATCTTTCTCCATACTGTACTCCAACCAATCATTAAATTCAACAAACCACTCGACATTGAAACGACATTTGCTGTTTCCAAACATGGTATTGTTGATATGGATTTGAGGTGTGTTGTGATCGTCAGTTGTCATTTGGTTTGGATAATCGACGAATAAGACGCCTTGCGGGAGATGGATGGTTGTGTTGGATGTGGATTCTTGGTTCAATGGATCGACAGTAGGATATCGTCCAGCGACCTCCTCGTGTTATGTAAGATCCTTCCTTTCAAAAAAAAAGAAAAAAGAATAGACTAGGTGTAGTAAACAAAATAAGAAATAGGAAATAAATATAACGAATGAACGAATCTAACACTAACCAAGGGGTGGTTCCCCGTATGCATATGCCATGGGCTATTTTATGAATGCAATAATGATATGTAAAAAAAAAAAGAATTGGTTGGAAGATACTCCATTCACCCTCATATGCTATAGAGTGGGAGAGGAAGTAGAGACCTAACGGAGCTCCAGAGATGTGCTTTGGCTTTGGATTGGAAGAATATCTATGGATCTAGGTTTCTCACAGGATTACGATAGGGCTTCGCTTGGTTTTTCTCTCTCTGGGTAACCTCTCTTAGATTTTTGGAAAGCCTCCCTTAGGATTTTAATGAGCCTCTTCTAAAGCATAGACCTAGGGGGTATTTATAGAGGTCGAGACGTCAGATCTCGTCAAAAACAAGTCAAGGAAATATCTAGATATTAAACCAGAATTAAAAATTTGAAAAATGGATATTTTAGGCTCATCACCTATAGGACAGGAGACATATCCAGATATGCCACAACAAGGACCAACGATAGATCAGAAGATCTTATTTCTCAACACGGAAAATTAGGCAAAAATATATCTTGGGGTTTAGTCGCCGGTCAAGGTGACTCCAAGCTCTAAATATCTCAATATTTAAAATTAAAATCCAAAACTAACCAAGCAAATATCTAGTAACAATATGTGACTTGTCTTGTTGTTTTAAAACTCTTTCTTAACTGTTATAATATTCTAGAAAATATTTGATTTAAAAATCAAATTTTAAATCCAAATTAAAATAAAACATTAATCTTAAAGATAAAATCTCCTATAATTACGAGAATTATGTTAAATATATCTATAACTTATCCCACACTTGTAATTGATTAAATTTTTAGAATTTTAGCACATGTTGAAATTATCTTTTTAAAATATATGTCATTCTAGCATTCAAAAAATGCTAATTATTATCATATCTCGTTTTTGACCATGATAAAAATATATGACATTAAAATCAATGTCATCCAATATTCTCGAAATTTCTGGAATTATCTAGCATTGATAAAGATTTATATGATATTCCATAGAATTTAAGTACGTAGAAAAGTCCTAGAAATTTGAATAATCATGGAGAAAAATGACAATATCAATACATATCCCAAATATGATATTAAAGTTCGAGATAGCATGTTATTAGGAGAGAAAAATCCAAGGTGTTAGTCACCTTATGACGTGACTCCATATTTTTTAGTCGCCTGTATATGTGGCGACAGATTGTGTCGCCTTCTACACTGATGCCTAGTCTCGTCGCTTGTGTCGAGGGCAATATCCTGGTCTCTTGTATTTTAGCCCTACCTTTTACGTTAAATCCACAAAGATTCCTTAAAGGTCCGAAAAATACTCAAAAATTGTATAAAATCATAAAAACATCTTTTTTAAGTTCAGAGTACTCAAATCAGCCATCAATTTGAGTAAGGTTAGAGTGTTAGCTCTGTCATAGCTAACGATTCACACCAAAACATTTAACGGACCCAAGCTTATTATCAGCTCAAGCGTGTTAGCTCTGCCACAACTAACCACCTTGAATTAAGTAAAATCAAGAATGTTTTAAGGGAAATGATGAAAAATCTGGAAAATGAGTCAGAGATCTTTAGCCACGTAATATGGGACACCTCAAAAGTTCCTATCCTAGATGGACTCTAGGAAATGAAAAAATGTGATATCTACAGGTATATGGATAATCATGTCTTGAGGTTGACAATAACCTTTTTGCAAATATGCTTGCCGTATTCTATCTTGATCATTAACATGATAACATGCTATTAGTGATCTTAAACCAAGATTTGTGTCACGTCCCAAATTTTCTACAATAACTTAAACAAATTAAATTACGGGAAAATTAAAGCTAAACAGTAAATATCAAACTACCAGAAACATGTGTATGCGACTAGGGACTCCAGACTATATGCACTACGCTAAACCAACCGCATGTCTGCACCTGCAAACCAAAACCACAAGGAAAACGCATGAGTGACCAAAGTCATCTAGTACACACCCACGAAAACCGCGGAAAACAAAACTATAATTTATTTTCCTTTTAAATTCCTCTCGCAAACTATTTTCTCAAAACCTCATAAATCAAGCCCACGCCGGTCAAAACCACAAACCAAGGCTCTACTACTACTAGCCCAAAGTCACAAGCAAATGCCCTCAATGGCCAAAACCACACACAGTGAGTCGAGAAGCCCGGTGCCAGGCAACCTAATTCTAGCCACACGTAGTCCATTGAGGAGCGACCCCAACGTTCTGCACTGCCAC
Source organism: Posidonia australis (assembly GCA_024699735.1). NCBI lineage: Eukaryota > Viridiplantae > Streptophyta > Magnoliopsida > Alismatales > Posidoniaceae > Posidonia > Posidonia australis. The sequence goes on along the minus strand of JAMKQA010008574.1, from coordinate 1,550 downwards.
GGTAATGACCACCCTGTGTAGGAGCATTCACCGTCCCGTGATCCCCCTTCTTCAGGAGAACCCTCAGAAGCCAACCCCTCCCTAGGAAGGTTGTCCTATCTCTCAGGACGCTACCAGCTACGGGGCACGTGTCTCACCCGCACTGGCCATCATAGGGTACGCCTCCTCACGGCGTCCTCCACACACGGTACTCAGGAGGGAGCATCATACGTCCACACCCGACAACACCCGAGTCTTAGTGCTCACAACGACAGCAGGAGTATCATACCTCCCCGTCATACCACAAGACACCTCAACCCGTTGACTACAACCTTAACCTTGAGACGACAGTCAAGGAGTCTCATACCTCCAAGACCCGACGCCCCTCAGCCTCAGGTATCTCGCCTCCGACCTCAACCAGGGAGTCATGCCCGACCACTCGAGAATGTCGTCACATTCCCTGGTCCCGACGACATGGTCCCACACTGTCTCGGCTCGCACACAGAAAACCAGGGAAACATTTTCCAAAACAGGCCAACTATTCCTTGAAATCATTTTCATATCCTTTGAAAACTCTTCCAAAACCTCGGCAAAACGGTGCATCAGGTGTCCCAGGAGACCACCACTGATGGCCCACAATCTCCCCTCATAGGGACAAAACACAGCAATCCAGAAAACCCTCAGAAAACACATTTGCAAACTCATTTGGGCCCTGAATCGGCATGCCGAAATCATGTTCGATATGCCGAAAACCTCTGGCTCAGTAGGCCAATCCTGTATCGGTCGACCGAATCAGGTCAACGATCAACACTTAGGCTAAATTCGGTATACCGTCCAAAAACGGATGACCGAAACTCGACCAGAGGACCTAAACTGACAAAAAAAAAGGGTATGCCGAGCGGAATCGGTATACCGAATTCCCCTAATTCGGTATGCCGAATGCTGCGAAACCAGAAAACGGCTCAAACCCTATCGTCCGAAATCGCCCCAACTAGGACCTCCAATCAGACCCTCTGAAAAATACCAAAAATCTTGCATAAAACATATGGTGTAGACCCTTGAGTCTACTCCAAAACCCAACTAACAAAACTAAATCCATTCACCATGCATCAAAATATAAAATTACAAAGGCAGAAGGGTCAAAATGACCCAAAACGCAACCACCGGCATAAATGCCCAGAAATGCTCCATAAATTCTCAATAAATCACAATAAATTCTAGGAAAGTAAATTTACTTAGATTCCATGCATTCTTAGCATTTTCTACCAATTTCATGCTCTCTATTACACGAGGTGGAGATGTGTACCTGAAAAACGCCTCCGACGATTCTCGACCGACTCCGGCGAACTTCGACGACCACGGTTTCGCCACGACCTCGGGAGCATGCCACACAAGCTCCGAGCACCACTCCGAGCAACCACAGCCCTCCGCTTCGCTCCCTCGACCTCTCTCTCTCTCTCTTAGTTCGGGAGAAGGGGAAACAGGGGGAACAGAGGAGGTCAGGTGGGAGGAGAAGGGGAAAGGAGAAGGAAGGAAAAGGAAGAGTGGGGAGGAAGATAAAGAAGGTGGGG